>CAUYSK010033739.1:0-42364 GCA_963575035.1 Avahi laniger | reverse complement strand
CAACACTCCACTGACAAAACTGGATAGGTCATCCAAGCAGAAAATAAATACAGAAACACTGGACTTAAATGCAACTGTAGAACAATTGGGCCTAACAGACATTTATAGAACATTTTACCCCAAAACTACTGAATATACATTATACTCATCAGCACATGGAACATTCTCCAACACTGATCATATCTTAGGCCATAAAACTTGGCTTAACAAATTCAAAAAAATTGAAATCATATCATGTATCTTCTCAGACCACAGTAGAATAAATCAACTAGAGATCAACTCCAAGAGAAACACCCAATTTTACCCAAAGTCATGGAAGTTAAACAGTCTGCTGCTGAATGATTATTGAAAATTAGATGGAAATTAAGAGATTCTTCAAGCTAAATGAACAAGAGGACACAAGCTATCAAAATATACAGGTTGCAGCAAAAGTAGTCCTAAGGGGAAATTTCATAGCCTTAAAATGCCTGTCTTTTTAAGTATATTTTAAGAAGACAGATTACAAATTAACAATGTAATGACATGTCTCAAGGAACTAGAAAAGGAAGAGCAAACCAAGCCCAAAGCCAGAAGAAAAGAAATAACTAAGGTCAGAGAACTAAACAAAATTGAAAACAAGAAAATTGTACAGAAGATCAACGAAACAAAAAGTTGATTCTTTGAAAAGATAAAATTGATAGACCTCTTGCTAGATAGGAAAAGGGACTCAAAATAAGCTCAATCAGAAATGAAAAAGGAGGTATTACAACTGATACTACAGAAATACAAAATATCATCTGTGAATACTATGAAAATCTCTACGCACATAAACTCAAGAACAGAGAGGAAATAGACAAATTTCTGGAAACACACAACCTCCCAAGACTCAGTCAGAAAGAAATAGAACTGAACAGAACAATAATAATGAGCAATGAGTTTGAAGCAGCAGTAGAAAAACCTTCCAACAACAACAAAAACCTCGGCCAGATGGATTCACAGCTGAATTTTTCCAGACCTACAAAGGAGAGTTGGTACCCATTCAGCATAAATTATTCCATAACATAGAAAAGGAGGGAATCCTCCCCAACTCATTCTATGAAGCCAGTATCACCTTGATACCAAAGCCAGGAAAAGACACAACAAAAAAAAACTACAGACCAGTATCCCTTATGAATATACATGCCAAAATTCTCAATAAAATATGATCAAACCAAAGATTATTTTTATTAAAAAAAAGAATTTTCATTTTACAAGGTTAATAAGTGAAATATGTATTTAATGATTTGCTAGATAGTTTTTATTACTTTTACTTTTATCAACTCCATGACATATTAAGGTTTTATCGCTAATGTAAACAGAAAGCTAAAAAATAATAATAAAACTCCCTTTTAAATGTTTTACCTGTTTTATTAATCACTCATCATGTGCTAGGCATCATGCAAAGTGGTTTGTGTGCATTCTTAGGCCACCCTCATAGAATCCCTGTTTTACTGTGAGAAAAACTAACTCCCAGAGAGATTAGTGACACTCAATTTCACGCCAGTGTAAGTTTTCCAGTCTGTATCCCAATCCCTCAGTCTGCAAAGCACATGTTCACAGCTACTGTACCTAATATGTTTAAGATACTTGTTTTCACTTAGATTTCTCTTAGATTAAAAAAAGTTTTCATAGTACTTAACAGGAGAGCATGTGGGAAAGAGTAAATACACACTTTGTGCTGTAGGATTCTTTGGTAGCAAGTTCTAGGTCAGTCTGTAGTTTACATCAGTGTAGCCTGAAGGAGATATAAATTATTAATATGACTTCTGTAAGAATCTTTAAGTCCTCTTCTTTCAGCAGTTATGTTTAAAATAGTTTATTTTCTGAAATTACTAATACTTTTTCTCAATATTCCAAGTTTATGATTCAAAGCAGTTATCAAAGAATGTTACTCTATGTCTGGAAAAAGTTGAAAACATTTGGCATATATTAATATTCAGACATGCAGATCCAAGGTCTAGATCTAGTTTAATAAGTTCTACAAGTCTCCAAAGTATATTTAAATACCTTCAGATGGTGAAGTGATTTATCTTTTCACTGTACACTTTTTATACCTCTTCTCCAGTTTCTTCCATTACGTAGTATCCTGCTCAGTTGCATACATAATACAAGTGGTCACTCTGTGTCTTGTTAGTCAACTGTGTCTAGTTCGTAGAATCAAATTTGAAGTTTTCAGTATGGTCAATGGTGATGTATGTTACAGTCAGGTGTTCTTCAAACCTAAATCTAAAGTATATTTAAGCCCATTTAAGTGTAATTTATCTCTTAGCCCTATTTTGAAGGAAGTAGAAACAGAAAAATGAGGAGTCACGTCTTCACAGCTGATGAGTGAGGTTTCTGGCTGGTGCCTGGGTCTTTGACTCTAGTGTCCTGTGCTTTTCTCTCCTCTGCACTTGCTCTCTGATGTGCTGTCTGATCTTAGCCACATTTGGTGACCTGTTTGAACCTCAGTTTCCTCATTTATCTAAAGCAAAGAGGTTGACTTTAAGGGTTCTTTCTGCTCTCAAATGTCACTACAGATTGAAACCAAATTAGAGCGATCCTAATTGGAACGTGTACCTCTGAGGTTTTTCTGTCTCTCTGTAGTGCTGAGAACAATTTAGGACCTTATGTATTTTTATTTAACTAGACTAGTGTATAAATGAGTCACTTACTTATAACAGTTGTAAACATTTTTTAAAGTATTAACGCTTTTTCAGTAATTATTCCATTTTATATGATGCTTTGTATTCCATGGAACATAAACCTTATGCTAGAAAAGAAGATCAGAGATTTAAATATGCTTGAGCATTATAAGAATCCATCTTGATAATGCTCAGATAATTAATAAATTACATTGCTGTTCAGTGAGTATTATAACTGGGTGTGTATAGTCAGCCTAGAGTTTTGCTGTGGTCCATAAGAATATACAAAAAGTGTGAACTGTGATCTCTGCACTCAGAAACTTACAGTCTGGTCAAGGAGTTGTCACAGTATGTAATCCTCACACAAGTGTGAGTTCTTTAATAAAAGTGTTCCAGGTTAGCCCATTAATTCGTTAAGTGTTTAGTGTGCTCCCAGAACTCTTCTAGGTCCTGAAAATACAAATGCTTTCTCCAAAGTGCTTCTAGTCTGCTATAAGATGTAAATAAATGTGATAAACTATATAGCAAAAATATGCTCAGAATGCTGAGAAAGCTCTGCCTGAGGCTGCAGGAATGCTTTCACAGAGATGATGACATAATTACCAATAATTTAAATGTATTGAATACACTTTAGGCTCTTCTCATAAATCTTTTCATTTAATTCTCTTATCACCTTCAGAGGTAGGTCATCTGGTCCTGTTTTTCCCACAAGAAAATTGAGGCCCCTAAGGCCGCCTGAGTGTTGGGGTTGGAGTTCAGACCCAAAGCCATCCTGCTCTAAGACTCCTCTTTGCTCTGTGTGTGAGCTGTGCTTGAAGGACTGTCTGGGGAAAGGAGACTGGTGGGAAGTCAGTTGAGAATGAAAGAAAAGAAGATACAGCCCCTGAGAGCATCACAGTGGCCTTTGGCTTGGTGTGTGAACGAAATCAGAAGTAATGCAGCTGGAACTCTGGAGAAATATGATTCCCTTTCCCGGTTTAGATATTTTGCTTTCTTTTGTGTTTTCCTGTTTATTTTTTTAAATATTCTAAAACCCAAATTAATCTTGTCTTCTTCAGAAGTAGCACTTGGGAGGGTTATGTATTTGTTCCAGCTGTCCTCCAATCATAGACATGTCCTTTGGATGTAGATTTGCTTTCTGGAAGTGGTCAAGTTTATTTATGATTTCAGGTCTTAAATGACCTCCACTAGTAGCCAAATTTCTTACGCTTTGGGTTGCTTTATTGAGGAGAGTTGTTTTCTTGGTGTCAAACTGTTTCTGAAGGCAATTTCAGAGGAAAATGGCACAAATGCTTATGAATAGTAGCAGCTTCTTTGGGATAATTGTGACCTTCGGGGTGAGAATGTTGAAAGGAAACTTTAATTTGGATGTAGAAATGCTAGCATGTAGCTGCTGCCCCCGGTGGCCTATTCAGATTGGTGCTTGCCACCTACTGGCCCTGTGAGCTGGGAGACGTTGCAGGTCTGCCCTTCACACTTTGTTGGGTGATGGAATGCTTCAGACCCAGTTAAGCAAACAGAGTACCCATAAATATCATACCTCTGGAGTCAAACTGTTCTCTTCACCAGATCAAGCTTAATTAAATGCCTAATTGGCCGTTGAACAATCTGATAATGTTAGGTTTCGTTTACCACAGTTTCCTAGTCTGAAAGAACAAGGTTAAACCTGGTATATTAAGTAAATGTGGACGAGAGTCGTAGAATTCCTATAAGGAAAGATACAAGACTCATGAACATTTATCTTCATGATTAGATTTCCTGGATTTGCAAAACCTGGAACGGAACAGTATTTGTTGGCCAAGCAACTAGCAAAACCCAAAGAGAAAATTCCCATCATTGTAAGTTCGTTCATTTTTGTTTGTTTGCTTTGTTTCTAATTAAGCTCTTTTATAATACTGTACATTAAAGCCAAGAGAGTATTAGTCTTTTGGAAAGTATATTTAAACACATTTAATGCCCCAGATGACTGATAGGACATGTTAGTATTGTAGGAGTACTAAAAATAATTAACATAAATTAATGTCTGTTATATTGTTTAGATAGTCTTTATCTTTCAGACTCTTAGTATTGAACAATATACATAATACTTATTGTTTTAAAATTTTTCCTTTTATATAGTATTTTAAAGTATATTTTACATGCTGTTTTTCTACCAGCCCTATATGTTTAGCTAATAAACTCAATTTACATATTTATGTTTCTTCCCTGGTAAAGTACATGCATGTTACCAGAACTGGGACATGCAGTGTCCGAGTCACTGAGGTTGTCTTACAAAGTCCTGCTCTGCGGCTTTAAGATAGTTTCCTGGATCTAGGCTCTCTAGGGCATCATGAAAGTTTGTCCTCAGAGATCTCTCTAGTCTCTTGTTAAACTTGGTCACCTTCCTGACATAATAACCTCTGGACTTTTGCCCTCTGCCACCTTTAAAAAGAATTAGGACTGGACATATCTCTTTTTTCCTTTTCATATCTGTCTGGCCTTGCCTTTGGGATCTCAGCCTAAACACATCTTTCTTCCTTCAGCCCAGTCTGCATGGTTTTTCTCATTTTCTTTTCACTTTCGTGCTGTACTTTTTCTAACTGCAAGAATAAAACCTATTTTATAAATTTTCATTCCTCCTTGAATCTGTGAACGAATCTCTTTCCTAGAAATAGTGTTCCATTTATAGACCACATGTTTTTTTTCCCGTTAATCCTGAATTGTATCATAATTCAATTATTTTTTCATTCCAATCCAAGAAAATAACATATTCTTAATATAATAAGGTCTCCTATTGCTCTTAAATGTTCTTCTTCGTTAAGATCTATTGTCCTGCAATCTGGATTTCTGAAATGCATAACCGAGGTCAGAGTTTATGAAATAAATGATGATCCAGAACCAACTAGAGACTAGTGGTGATACAGGAGGTGATTCCCAGAGCTTGTACATGAGCAACCAAGTCTCTGTAGCTGCCTCCATGCCTTGCGTGCAGTTTTAAACAAAAGGAAAACAACCAGGTTTGGGATAGCAGACCTATTGTTACTTAGCAGTTTCTAGCAGAAATGACCCATAGACTCAAAACTCGTAAGTTCTCAGTACCCCACATAGAACTTAGCTGGTTTCCTTTCCTCACCTCCCGCCACTAGTTAAAACCCCAGTGATCTAGTATAAGCCAAATAAGCCTCACCGGAATTTTTTAACTTTTGCCCCCTAGTCACAGAAAAGGCGGCCAATGGAAAAAGAATAGAGGCCTACCCTCTTTGGACAAGCCTTGCCCAGGTGGGGCTAATACCTGGGGACAGGAAGTGAGCCAGCCCAGTGTGTTTACGCACAAGCAGTCCCAAGAGAAAACAGCCAGCCTGGCTCTTGCTTTTGAGACATAGTTCCCCCTACTAGTAGTAAAACAATGGTTATCAAACTCTGATCAGATTAGTCATTTCTGTGAGCTAGAATGATGCTACTCAAAGTATGATCCATGGACCAGCTGCCCATCTGAAAACTGCTTGTTACTAATCTGCTATAAGTACAGAAAATGAGTGTTTAGAAAACTTGATGGTAATTTGACATTGTTGAAAAATCAGTATATAATTTTATGTTTCACAAAACTACCAGTCCATGGTAGATTGGGGTAAAAAACGAGCCCTTTCCATATAGCTCGAGACAGCTGGACAACCTCCCTTGGAGGGGAGGGAAGCTGGTGTCCCCTCTCCATGGGCTGAGCTGCCCATGTGGGGAGCAAAAGGGTTTGTCCTACGAATGTGTTCTTTAAATACAATATCTAACAGGAACAGAGACCATTAAGTAACCTCTCAAAGAAGAACAAGAATGTCCCTCCAAAGGACTTTTAGTTCTAAAAAGAATTATTTGCTGATTTACATCAATTGTATTTACTATTTTTCCATGTAACAAAATTACTCTTCATGGAACGTCGTGTAGGTTGGAGATTATGGCCCGATGTGGGTTTATCCTACCTCTACGTTTGACTGTGTGGTAGCAGATCCCAGGAAAGGCTCCAAAATGTATGGTCTGAAGAGCTACATTGAATATCAGCTAACGCCTACTGTAAGTATCCAAGCTACCAAACCAGAATCATGCCTGCGTCACTGGGTGCAATTTGTTTTTTTTTCTTTGTTTTCTATAGCTGGCATTGGTAACATTTTCTTCCTTTTATTTTGTAGAACACTAACCGATCTGTAAACCACAGGTATAAGCACTTTGACTGGTTATATGAGCGTCTCCTGGTTAAGTTTGGGTCAGCCATTCCAATCCCTTCTCTTCCAGACAAACAAGTCACAGGTGAGTGTGTGTAATAGTAAACTCAGGATGACAGTATAAAGACTTCAGCCACGTTATCCTCCTATAAGTCAGCAGTGGTGTTTTCCATCCTGTAGCAGCAAAAGGCACGAGTGTGGAGATGGTAGTGAGATAACGGCTATGCAGAGAGAACCGTAGCATATTGTATGTACATCTGGGAGTTACCTAAACACCTAGCAGGAATGTTTAATAAAATCTGCTATCATATCTCTTGTATACGTATCTTGAATTTGAGCAGAGTTATTGTCTTTATTGCTATATCCTTTCCTACAAAAGAAACATGCGCATTTAAAAAATGTGAAAAATGACACCTGAGAAAATAGAAATGATCCAAACAGGCTAAAATGAAAATAAAAATGTATGACCCAAATGATATAAACAGGTTATGCAGACCAGCTGTGTCATTGTCATCAGAAGTGTGTAAACATTGGATGGAGAAGCCACAGAGCTTCTAAGTATTGATGAAGGAAGATGTCCAATTTTCTACTTAATTATTTATCATTTATTATTGCCTTCTCCCTTTTCTTATTAAAAGTGTCACCCTTCCCCCACTTCCCCCCCAAGAAAACCTCTTCTGGTAAATAATCCATGGTGTTTCCAGAACACCTTATAAATATGCAGCTAGGAGGGATTTCTTTTTATGTCTGGGGACTGTCATTGTTTTGTTTTTAGTCTCTGGCCTAGTGTGGAACCTGGTGCTATATATGAATCCTCAAGGACTCAGCATATGTGTCTCAGATTAAAAGTTGTAACTCAGCTGACTTTAGAACGTTAGAAGGGATTTTAGTAAAAAGCTAGAAAAATTTCAGATAAACGAACTAGTAATTATGGAAAGGAATGGATGGCGGGTAAGAGTAAGTCGTAAAAGGTCGGAGCCAGAGAGGCTGACCCGAACCCAGGAGGTTGAAGGGAGGATTCTTGCCCCAAAGGTCAGGGAAGACCAGAGACGGTTTAATTTTTGCTTGGCCGGAGTTGAGATAGATGGTTTAGGGAGGGACTGAGATGGCAGGGCTGCGTTTTAGCACAGCGGCGAAGCCTGTCCCTCGTGCCACGTTCCACGTCTGTCCTCACAGATGGGCACTGCATCCCCACTTTATGGGTGAGGAAACAGAGATCCAGAGACGTTAAACAGGCTCCCTCCATATTGCTGAGGGAGGAATCCAAAGCTTACCCTGAAGCTTGCTCTGTTTACGTTATGAGATGTGGACCAACGAATCTTTAGCTAGAAATAGTACCCTTTCAATGTTATTCTCCTTAAAACTTTATATTTTACTTTGTTTTATGTTTATTTTTCTCTGAAGTTTTTTATGGAGATGGAAACTTTTGCTTTTAAAGAAGTTTTGATTTTGATATTTCATAAAACTTCAGAAATTTCAAATTGTCACAGCAGAATGGAGAGGGGGGCTGCACTGCTAGGTAGATAAACACATCCTTGCAGTCCCACAGGGCGACACCGAGTAGTCTTTGTGGCCCTGGGGCAGAGGAGCGAGGGCCAGGTGGTGTGGATTGCTGCCACCGTCCACTCAAGTGCTCACACCAGTTCACATACTCACTATCCCTCCTTTTTTATTGTCCTTATTGCTTTAAATCACAGCTTTCTTCGCAAAGATGTAGATTTCTTTCCATGAAAACTTGAGTTCTGCCTTTTAAAATTTCAGTCTGTTGAGTTTGGTACTCTTCTTTATAACTTGACTGTTACATGTGCTCCACAGTGTTTCAATAAATGGATTAATGGGCTGTGTCAGGGTTGTAGAAATTTCTTCTGTCTTTTAGGTTTTCATACACTGTTTATTCTGAATCAGATAATTCAACGCTTATGTTAAAGCATCATGGAGTCACGATTCTCCTACTGTACTAAGGTTTGTTTTTTTTAATAAAAAAAGTTCAGGCTTGCATCCAGGGGAGTGTCATAGGAAAGCAAGAAAGCCACAGCCCCTCAGTGTGAAAAAGATTGAGCTTTGATTCACTGACTGGGGCATGTGCCAAGGACGCTGAAAAGCACAGAAGGGACTTTATTTCCCTGCTCTCTCTGCCTCCTGCCGCGATACCCAGAGATCATTATTACAGAAAAACTCCCCTCTCACTCAACTACTGGAGAAAAGGAAAGGGAATGCCAAGTAGATGTGACATTTCTGTGGACTTGATAGTCCATGAAAAATGTACAGTTAACATTTTTTTATTTGTATATAGATTTTGTTCTTTGTGGAAATAATATTGGGGAATCTGGTTTTATTCCTGGTACAAAACTGTTATGTTCACATTCTCAGTGAAAACCTGGGTAAGGTTCATTGCAAACAGGGAAATGAAAGTCCCTCCTTCCCCCTTTTTTCCAATTCTCTGCAACATGGTCTGACAATCTTACCAAACATAAAGTAACATCTGAAGTCGTAGTTTGGAGATAAACCAGCTATGTCAGAGGAATTGTCATGAGGGCAATTTTTAAGTAAAATACGAATCATTAAATATCAGCCAACCAAACTCTTGGTGTAATTCACTTGCTCGTAATGGGGAATTCCTGATATCCCAGGTCCACGCCGACTTACTGGGTCTTTTCTGCCCAGGAGGTTTATCATCTTCTTTCCAAGACAGGAGACTTTGTTTCTGCATCGCCTAAGTTTACGTAGTGCTTATTCTCTACTAACAAGCGCAAAATTTGAGAGACTTTAAAACAGTAGGTGTCCAGGCCCATTGTGCTGTTCAAGTCCCATTTTTCAGGTAACAAGTTTTTGATATGTCAGTCCATAATACTCTTTCCTATTAAAAGACTTACGCTTATTTGTACTCATAATTTTAAACTTGTATTTTTAGAGATGGGGTCTGCTATGTTGCCTAGGCTGGTCTTGAACTCCTGGGCTCAACCCATCCTGCCGAGTAGCTGGGATTATAGGCATGTACCATCCCACCCAGCTTGTACTCGTAATTTCTGAAGGAAGTTCAGGCTGCATTTTTTAAGAGTTTATTTTTAAACTCATGTTCAGTAAGTTACCGTGTTGTGCAGCTCGTGAGTTTTGACAGCTACCACCACAGCCTTGCAACCACCACTGCACTGACGCTGCAGAGCAGTTCTTCGCCTCCCCCCACCCTGGTGCTGCCCTGAATTTTCAACCCCTCCCCCAGTCCTAACTCGGCAACAACCGATCTGTTCTTCGTCCCTATAATTTTGCCTTTTCTAGAATATCATTATGAACAGAAGTATATACTGCAGTCTTTTGAGTCTGGCTTCTTGTATTTAGCATAATGCATTGAGATTCATCTGTCTTGTTGTATCTCGTTTGTTTCTTTTTATTGCTAAGTCATATTCCAATGTATGGATATACCGCAGTTTGTTTATCTGTGCACTCATTGAAGAACATTTGGGTTTCTAATTTTGGGCAATTATGAATAAAGCTGCTATAAACATTTCCATACAAGTTTTTGTATCAACATAAGTTTTTTCGTCTCTTGGGTAACTAGGAGTAAAACAGTTGGATCATGTTGTAGGTGTATGTTTGTCATTTAACATGTTGCTGGACTGTTTTCCAAAGTGGCTGCACAATTTTGGAATCCTCACCAGCAATCTGTGAGAGTGTCAGTACTTCCACATTCTTACCTGCATTTGACAGTGCCGGTTTTTCTTAATTTTACCCAATCTAATAGGTATGCCGTGGTATCTCGTTGTGGTTTTAATTTACATTTCCCTAATGAGAATTGGTGTGGAGCATCTTTTCATGTACTTTTTCCCATCCTTGTATCTTCTTTGGTAAATTATCTGTTCAAATTTTATGCCCATTTTTTATTAGGTTGCTGTTAAATTTTGATGATTTTTAATATATTCTGGAAGCTAGTCCTCTGTCAGATAATTTGTCCCAGCTGTGGCTTGTCTTTTCACCCTCTTAGCCATGCCTTTTGTCTAACGAAAGCTTTTGATTTTAATTAAGTCCATTATATGAAATTTTTCTTTCATGGATTGTACTTTAGATATCATGGCTAAGACCAACTTTACCACATTTTCTTCTGAAGATTTTATAGTTTTAGGTTTTACATTTAGGTCTGTGATGTGTTTTGGGTTAAATTTTGTATAAGGCTCACTGTATGGTAGAAGCTCATTATTTTTTGCATCTGAATATCCAGTGGTTCTAACACCAGTTGTTGGAAAGGCTGTCCTTTCCATGTTGAATTTCCTTTGAACCTTTTTTAAAAAAATGGACCACTTGACCGTGTATGTGTGAGTTTATTTCTGAACTCTTTTCTGTTCCATTTATTTCTGTGTCCATTCTTTTACCAATGTCACACTGTCTTGATTAGTTTTGCTGTGTGGTATGTCTTTAAACCTGGTAGTGTGTTCTTTTACAAAATTCTTTCGGCTATTCTTTTTCTTTTGCCTTTCCTTGTAAACTTAAATGTCAGTTTGTAGGTATCTATAAATAATCATGCTGGAATTTTGATTGGAATTGCATTGATTTTATAGATCAATTTTTACACCTTGGTATCTAGTCTTTTAATCCATGAATACAAACATATTTGCTTTTTAGTAGTGTTGTATCGTCTTCAATATATAGATTCTGCATATATTTTGTTAGATTTATATGTAAGAATTTCATTGGAGAGTACTTTGTTATAAATGGTAATGTTTTTTAAATTTCTGTTTTCCAGTTGTTTCTTGCATATACTGTTGATTTTTATATATCAACCTTTTATCCATGACCTTACTAAATGTACTTACTGGTTCCAGGAGGTTTTTTGTGGATTCTTGGGGATTTTTTTTTTTTTTTATGTAGGCAGTCATGTAATCTTGAAATAGAGACAGTTTTATTTCATCCTTTCTAATCTGTGTACCTTCTGTGTTTGTTTTTGCCTTACTGCACTGGTTAGGACTCCAGTACGATGTTAAGTAAGAATGGTGGGAGCAGACAGCTTTGCCTCGTTCCCAATCTTAGAGAAAAAGTGTTCAGTCTTTCACCATTAAGTATGATATTGCTGTAGGTTTTTTGTAGATTTCCTTTTATGAAGTTAAGGAACTTCTTTTTTGAGTTTGCTGTAAGTTTTCTTCAGGAGTGGATGCTGAATTTTGTCAAATATGTTTTGTATATCTGTCAAAGTGATCACGTGGTTTTTCTTCTTTACTATTAATATGGTGAATTATCTTCGTCAGCTTTCCAATGAGGAACTAGCCTTGCATTCCTGGGATAAACCTCACTTGATGGTGATATGTTATTCTTTTTATATATTGCTGGATTCAGTTTGCTAATATTTGGTTGAGGATTTGGTCCATGAGGTTGTAGTTTTCTTGTAATGTCTTTGTCTGATTTTGGTATCAGGGCAATGCTGGTCTCATAGGGATGGCTTTGGAATTATTCCCTCCTTTTCTGTATACTGGAAAAGATTGTGTAGAATTTATATTATCCTGTAAATGTTTGATAGAATTTACCACTGAAATCATCTGGACCTGGAGTTTTCTTTGTGGGAAGGCTTTAACTATGAATTTAATTTCCTTAATAGATACAGGGCTATTCAGGCTGTCTCTTTAGTGAGCTTTGGTAATTTGGATCTTTGAAGGAATTTATTTATTTCATGTAAGTTGTTGGGTATGGATTTAGAGTTGTTCATAGTATTCCTTTATACTTTTTAGGACTTATATGGTTTACAGTGATATGTACTCCTTCATATCTGATTTTGGTCATTGTTGTCTCTTACCTTTTTTCCTTGGTTTTATTGATTTTCTCTATTATTTTTCTCTTTTCTATTGTATTATTTTCTTTTATTACTCTATCTGCTCGATTTGAGTTTAATTTACTTTTTCTTATTTCTTAACATAGAAGCTTAGATTATTGTTTTGAAATCTTTCTTCTATTACAAGCATTAAACTTTCCTCTAAGTACTGTGTTTGCTGCATCCCATAAATTTTGGTATGTTCAGTTTTATGTTCATTCAGGTTAAAATATTTTCTAATTTCTCTCAGAAATTCTTCTTTGACCCATTGGTTATTTAGAAATATAGTCATCCTTCAGTATCCGTGGGAAATTGGTTCCAGAATCTTCCACAGATACCAAAATCTGGGGATGCTCAGTCCTTGATGTAAAATGGTGTAGGAGTTGCAGATAACCTACGCACATCCTCCTGTGTATTTTAAACCATCTCTAGGTTACTTAGAATACCAAATGCAATGTAACTGGTATATAAATAGCTGTCATACTGTATTGTTTACGAATGGGAACAATGGAAAAGTCTGTATATGTTTAGTACAGACACATTTTTTTCTTGAATATACTTTTGATCCACAGATGCAGAAGGCCAACTCTGTGTTTCATTTCCAAATATTTGGACATGTCCCAAATTTCTTTTTGTCTTTTGACCTCTAATTTTATTTTGTTATGCTCAAAGAACATGCTTTGTATGATTTTAATCCTTTTAAATTTATTGAGACTTGTTTTATGGCCTCACATGTGTTCTGTCCTGGGGAATGTTCTGTGTGTGCCTCAAAAGAATGTGTGTTCTGCAGCAATTGGGTGGGGCATTGTATACATGTCTCTTAGGTTGAGTTGGTGAATAGTGTTGTTCAGGTTTCTGTGTCCTTGCCAATTTTCTGTCTAGTTCTATCAATTTATTGAGCATAGGGTATTGAAATCTAACATTATTATTGTTGGACTATTTCTCCTTTCATTTGTGTCACTTTTTGCTTTATGTATTTTTGAGGCTGTCTTGTTAGGAATACATGCAGTTTGTAACTGTTATATCTTCCTGAAGTGGTAGCCCTTTCATCATTATGAAATGTCCCATGCTGTCTCTGGTAGGATGTCTTGTGTTAAAGTCTACTTGTTTAACATTAATACAGCCGCTCCAGTTCTCTTACAGTTACTGTTTGTATCGTATGACTTTTCCCATCTTTTTACTTTTAGTATTTGTATGTCTTTGAAACCAAGATATGTCTTTTATGGGCAAGATAGTTGGATTTTACTTTCTTATCAAGTCTGACAATCTTTACTTTTGACTGGAGTTTTTAGACCATTTGTACTTAATGTAATCATTGACATGGTTAGGTTTACACTTGCCCTTTTGTTATGTGTTCGGTGTATCTTGCTGTTCTCTGTTCCTCCTTTACTGGCTTTTCTCTGTGTTAAATAAAGATGTTCCAATGTACTATTTTAATTCCTCTCATTTTTTAAACTAAATTTTTAAAACTGTTTTCTTAGTGGTGTCCTGTGGGATATAATGTGCATCTTTTTTTAAACATCACAATGTACTTTAAGATTTGCTTAATTCCAGTAAATATAGCAACTTTTCTCCTGTGTACGTCTGCTCCCTTCCCTTGTGTTATGCTGTTATTTTCATATTTATTACATCTGTATAAGTCCAACAATACCGTATGAAAATTATTGCTTTCTACAGTGTTTGTGTTTTAGAGAAGCTAAGGGAACACATTAGAAAAACTGTGTCTATAGGGTCCTTTGTATTAACCCACATATTTCCGGTGCTCTTTATTTCTCTGCAGATTCAGTCACCACCTTTAGTAATTTCCTTTTAGCCTAAAGGACTTTCTTTAATATTTCTCGTAGTGCAACTCTATTATCAATGAATTCTCTCACTCTTTATTTATCTGGGTATGTCTTTATTTTCGGAGGATAGGTGTGCTGGTCTGGCTTCATCGCGTCCCACAAGTCAGCTGTTACTTCTGTTGCTCCCGTGCATGCACACCACCATACATGATGAGTTGCTTTTTTCCTTGCTATCGAGATTTTCTTTTTCTTTCTTTTTTTTTTTTTTTTTTGTCTTTCAGTAGTTTAATTCTGCTTTATCTAGATGTGGATCTCTGTATTTATCCTACAAATATAGACTGTTGAGGTTCGTTGAGCTTCTTGGGAGTGTAAATTAAAGTTTTTCATCAAATTTGGAAAGTTTTCTGCCATTATTTCTTCAAATATTTTTTCTGCTTCTTTCTGTCTTTTCCCTCTGGGACTCTCATTACAAGCATTTAGTGTGCTTGATGTTTCTGAGGGTTGTTTGTTTTATGTTAGTTTTCTTCTCTCTGTTCTTCATGTTAGTTAACATCTGTTGATTTATCTTCAGATACACTGATATTTTTCTTCTGCTGTCTTGAATCTTCTATTGACCCTCTACAGTGAATTTTTAATTTTAGTTACTGTGCTTCTAACTCCAGAATTTCCATTAATTTCTGTCTCCTCAAGAATCTCTGTATGCTGGTTCCCTGTCATATTTTTCTTCAATTTTTTAAGCATGACTTCCTTTAGTTCTTTGAACGTATTTGTAGAACCTGTTTTTTCTGCCGCTTTGTTGTTTTTTTCCCCCTGTTAATTCAACATCTGAGGAAACCTGGAGACAGTTTGTGTTGACTGCTGTCTCCCCCCAGTATGGGTCATATCTTGCTGTTTCCTCACATACAAATTCACTGTAGAGGCTCAGCAGAAGATTCAAGACCACAGGAAAAAAAAATCAGTGAATCTGAAGATAAAACAGTAGAAGTTAACTAATTTTTTGTTGAAACCTGGACATTTTTGAGAATATATTTTAGCAACTCTGGACTCTGAGTTTACATCCCAGAAGGTTGTTTCTGCTTAATGTTTGTTTGTCTGTTACGTAACTTACCTAGGCTAAATCTCTGGAAGCTGTATCCCCTGCAGCTCAGTTATTATTATGTTTACTTATTTTTTAAGTTTGGCTCCCTGGAGTTTGCTCCTGCGTCTGTGTGGATTGGTAGACAGTCAGCCTAAGATTGATTGAACAGAGGCAGTGGTCACCCACCTCAAGCCAATAAAGCTTCTGATCTCTGTCGATGGAACCGTGTAGGCAGAGGGAGTGTGTTCAAAGCTCAAGTCATTTTGGTTTTCCTTCCTCCTGGGCCCTTTTGTGTCTCCTTTACTTGTGTGCGCAGCCTCGGAGTTGGCCAGGAGTGTGTAGCTGGCTTGGACCCTGTCTAGTCTCCACCATTTATGCACATAGCCTCAGCCTGGAACACACTTGGCTCAACCATGCAACCTGGGCTGATAGGGCCATTGGCCTTCCCTTTCACCTGCCTCTGAGATTGTCACTGCCACCGACACCACCACTGAACGTGGGCATCCCCCACCACTCCAGATCAAGTGAGCCTCCTTCCCCCCCAGTGGGGAAGCTCCAGCTGCCAGTCTTCACAGCCTGCCCCGCTCTGGCAGCGCCTTCTGGTCAGCCATGCAGGGGCGGGGGGCACATGCACAGCAGAGGGAGTGGGGACAGCCCCAGAATGCCACACATTCCCACTGTCCGGGCCTAAAGTTCAATTTTTCAAGCGTAAACACTTCTCAGACAGCTCTTTGCCTTTGGCTGACTCGCAGAGCTCTGACCCGGTCGTTCTTGTCAGTGCCGTCTAGCTCTGTAGTTGCTTTTGGGCGACAGGGTTAGCCGCTCGCCTCTCTTGGCCATAGCTGGAACTTCTGCCTGGAGAAGCCTTTCGGCTAACAGTACTTTTTGTTTAGTAGGCTTATAAAAATTCTCAGTGTTCATCTGATATTTGGTGTGTCATGCTTGTCAAGCTAATTCTCTGTGTTTTAAAACAAATAATCACTCATTAAACTCTATTTTAGTATGGTCATAAGTTCTGGAATAGCATTCACTATTGGAATAACTGTCATTATTGCATTCATGGAGAGATTACTGTTTTCAGTTTAAGTAATTTAAAAAACAAAATGGAGAAAAAAGCTACAGCCTTAAGTTACTTTCTGTAACATTAAATTTAAACTTATACATTTGTAGATTATATTGCATTTGGATACATTTTTATAATGATAGAAATGTCATGTGGTTTGTAAGGATGACTTATTAAATTCCACTTATGACTCCTTTCTTGCCTCTGGGGCTGTGTGTGGCCACACACAGACTGGCCTAATGTTAGTTTTTCATATTGAGATAAGATTTCCTTTTAAATTTTTTTCGCACTTTAGCAATCCTTGAAGAAAATAGCACTTCGAGGCTGTGATTATTCTTGTCACAATTAAAATATTTGTTAGTGTGTTAAAGTGGAATTTCATATTTAAAAATTAACTGTCATTGTATCTTACCTGTGGGTGTTTGAGCATTCACTGTGTTTGCTGTTTTTCGGTTAGTGAAAAATCACCGTCGTTTACCACTTACTACATAGCTTTCTATCACGTAGCCAAAAGCCACAGGAATGGTTTTTCAGTTATAGGATAGTGATAGTAATTCATGTCAGACCAAGTTGTGGTGAGTCTTCGTGTGTCTCTTGCAGGCCGCTTTGAAGAGGAATTTATCAAAATGCGCATGGAGCGACTTCAGGCCTGGATGACCAGAATGTGCCGGCATCCCGTCATCTCAGAAAGTGAGGTTTTCCAGCAGTTCCTGAATTTCCGAGATGAGAAGGTAGGACACTTTATTATTATGGTCTTAGAGATACCGAGAGCTGTCACATTCACACCAAATTTATGTCTGAAAGGAGTTAGAATTGTGTTGGTTAGTTCTCACTTCTTCCGGTCACAGTGAGGGGACAGAAACGTAAATCCCGACCATGGGAACTCCGTCACCATGTGTGAAGAGCTGCCCTGCCAAGGGGACTGATGGCCTCGGGGTCGGCAGGGGCAGGGAGGGCCTGGTGGAGGATGTGATAGGTGAGCAGTTTTTTCCTAGACGCTTTTAAAAATAGGATAGACCCCAAACTATGGAGGTCATTAACAGCATGAAGGGAGGGGAGCAGAGTGAATGATTTCTTCTGATCACCTTTGACCTCGCGGTGCACCAGCATTAGGGAAGGAAGAGTGGAGTCGGAGATGAGCCTTTGTGCTTGGAGCCAGGTTGTTTTTCCACAGCTGTAGCTGTGAGTCCAGAGCAAACCTGGTCTCTCCCTGCTCGCCCCGGGGCCATTCATTCTGCTGGCGGCCATCTGTTCTTTATTTAAGTCAAGAAAAACCTGGTTACCTGACATCTACTTTGAAAATAATTTTCACTCTCAATAAGCATTTACTGTACTCTTTATTATATCATTTTATTCTCTAAAGACTTTCTCCATCACAGATATTACATATTTTAGAAAACACTCTAAAGAAGAAAAGCATGAGTTAGCTCAGAAGCAACAGCCGATGTTAAATATATTATGATCCTGGAAAAAAAATATGAAGTTATTTTTATCTTTAATCAAATAATAGAATATCACATATCCTGTTGGAGCTTTCAGCAGAGATTTACTTGCTAAACTTTGTAGCACTTCTCCCTTGTGGGAGTGAACACATTTACAGTGAGTCTTAAATATTAGTACTCTATCTATATATGTTTACAGGCATGTGTGTACACTGAACATAGTATCAATATTTGGGCCTTGCTTTCAGTTACTGCCTATTTCTAGAATTGACAGGCTCTTTTGAGGTCACTGGGTAGGGAATTGGAAAACATGGAAATGCTTCAGCATTTCTTTGTGAATTTGTATGTCATAGGCCTACCCTCGCGGGCTGTTCTAGCAAACCCTAGTTTTTCTGGTGAGATGTGATACTCAGTCACAGTATTTATGGCATGAAGCTATACAGTATTGATACTGAGTTCTTTGAGTGAGTTTAGTAAGTGTTTTGTTACATTGTAATTAAAAAACAAAACAAAACAAAAAAAACCGCATGGAACCCCTCCAAGTGTGCTGCCCTCCTGACTCCCACAAGACTTTAACAAGAGCTTATTTGATTGATTCGCCAAGGGTTTGATGCAGAAAGCACTTCTAAAGGTCATGTTTTATGCATGGTAGGGTTTGAGAATAATGATAAATCCTAGACATTGGTTGTTTTGTTTTCAGTGACTGCCACCTTCAAAGATTGATGAGCTCACCATACAAGTGGTGTGAGAGCGAAGAGAACAGTTGCAGCCCAAGCACTTGAGTTCTCGTGTTAGCTCTGCTTCTAACTGCCTCTGTGATCTTGGTGAAGGCATTTAATCTCTTTGGGCCAGAATTTCTTCACCTGATAAATGACAGTGTAGAACTAGATAAAAACTGATTCTGTGGTCAGTAGCAACTTATGTAAATAAATGGTGGACATAGAAAATCCCAAAGAATCTATAGAGAAAATATTAGAAGTGGTTAGTAAGGTAACTGGATACAAGACATTGCAAATTTATCTAAAAACAAAACCATTTATAATAGCATCAAAAGTATCAAATATCTAGGAATAAATACAAGAAAATGTTATAAAATATCTGCATAGAAAACTATGAAACACTATTGAGAGAAATAAAAGAAGACCTAAATAAATTTTCTAATACTGTGTCTCATGAATTCAAAACAATAAAAATGCTTTATGTATAAAATGAAAGTACTCAGAATAGCAAAGACGCTCTTGGGAAAGAATGAAGTAGGACTGGATGTCAGAACTCATTGTAAAGGTAAAGAGTTTTAAAAGTGTGGTATTGACATAAGGCTAGACAGACAGACCAGGAGAACAGAAGACAGCGGATGTTGGATTTATGACAAAGGTGGCTGTGCACACGGTAGGGTAAGGACAGTCTTTTCAGTAAGCAGTGCTGGGTCAATTGGACGCCCCTTGGGGCCGGGAGGAGTGGAATGTCACTATAGCACAACAATCTATAGTTGATTTTGTTAGGGTTGACATCAGTATTGTGATTGTGTTTTTAAAACATGAACTTATCTGTTAAAGAAACATATTGAAATATTTACAAGTAAAATGATATCATATCTGATATTTCCTTTAAAGTAAGCAAAAAAACCAAAAACAAACAAAAAAAACAAAGACAGAATGGAGGAGAGTAGCTATCACACAGGATTGGCAACCCCGGGCAGCGGCAGTAGACAAGTGCACAAGTGCTCTGAGGACTGGGCCACGGGTCTCTTGTGGAGTCCGTGGCAGGACATGTGGAAAATTTCTTATGCTCTTTGAACATTGGTTGAAAGGAATGTGCCAAAACTGTAGCCAAAGAAGGCATTATGCTTCCAGAAAAATCTCCAAAGTATTACAAGCATGAGTGGTAGCTGTTGGATTAGGCTCTAACGGTGAGGGTGGAAGGATTTAACCAGTTGGTGTGAAAGTTGGAGACAAAGTTCTCCCAGAACATGGAGACACCAAAGTGCGTACAGACAACGGTGATCATTTCTAATTTAGAGGTGGTGACATTCTTAGAAAGTGTAGATTGAAGTGAGTGAGTATTGAAATGGCATCACGGGAAGCTGCCTGTGCCACTGAAGTTCTGAGAGCTTTCGCCGTGAAGATTGGCAAAATGTTGAAGCCGAGTCTGTAAGGGCTTGTTATGCTTTTCTCTCCACTTTTGTATATGTTTGAAAATTTTCATTGTATGCAGTTTTTAAAAAGCCAATTCCATATGGTTCACAGATCTAAATGTAAAAGGCAACGCAGTAAAGCTTCCAGAAGGTAATGTAGAATAGCTTCATATCCCTGGAGTGGGGAAGGACTTCTGAAATAAGACACAAAAAAAGACTAACCATACAGAAAGAGATGGGTAAATCAGACTACATTAAATTTAAGAACTTCTTTTTTCAGAAGTTCTTTTAAAAGTGAAAAGCCACAGAGTAGAAGATATTTGCAACATGTACAACCAGCAAAGGGCTAGAGTTTAGAATATGTGAAAACCTATACAAATCAGTAAGAAAGATAATCAGCCCAGGAGAAAAATAGGATATTTGGTAATGTGCTTCACAAAAGAAGGCGTCACATGTATAGAGATGTACTTAATCTCATTAGCAATGAAGAAATGCAAATTAAAACCAACATATTATGAGATGCTACTACGTACTCACCAGAATGGCTAAAATTAGAAAAACACCATGCCAAGGGTCGTCTTGGTGAGGTGAGACGCTGCTAGGGCTCTGCTGGTGGAGCACTGGTGAGGCTGATTTGGGAAAGTTAGGCGTTTACTGAAGTTGACCCAGCATTGCCATTCCCAGGTACACGCGTGCACATGTACTCCAGGAGACGTGTGCGTAACAGCTTATTCGTAATTGGATGGGGGTGGCTACCAGTCGTAGAATGGATAAATTGGGGCGTAGTCATACAATAGAATATTATACCACAATGAGATGAATGAACAGTGGCTATTTACAACAGTGTGAGTGTATTAATAGTTCCTAAGCAAGGTTGAGCAAAAGAAGCCAGACACAGAAGAATGCCTATCATAGGGTTCTTTGCTAGTTGAAAAAACTAACAAAACAGTAGTTTAGGGTGCATGCTTAGGTGGTAAAACGCTAAGCAAAGTGTTTTAGTCCGTTATGCGGCTACAGCAAAATACTTGAGACTGGGTACTTTATAAAGAACAGAAATTTATTTCTCACAGTTACGGAGGCCGGAAGTCTAAGATCAGGCACCGGCATCACGTTGGCCATTAAGTTTCAGCACATGAATTTTGGAGGGGATGCATTCAAACAATAGCAGGAAACACGGAAATGAAAACTGTGAAAGAATAACGGTTACCTCTGTGGGGAAGGGGAGTGGGTGGCAGCAACTGGGAAAGAACACAAAGGGGCTTCTGGAAAGGTGGGTCTTTTCCCACCCTAGACGGTGGTTGCTCAGCTGTTCTTTGTGTTAGAAATTCATTGCACTGTATACTTTTGCTTTGGGCACTTTTCTCTGTATCTTCAAACAATACATTTTTTAAAAATAGCTCATAATATTGGCTCTTATATTTTAGAAAAGCATTTACCTTTTTTAGAAAACAGTTAACCTAAACGTTTCAGGCACTTTGTCAACATCTAAGGCTGTGTTTATATTTATTGCATTTGTATTGGTAGCTATTGGAAAAGGAATGTGGCTAAATCAGTTCATTCTCAAAAGACTTGGTCTTACAAGGACCGTTCTGTGAAGCGACGCCCTTCATGCACTGAGCTTACATTTGAGATACGTCGGGATTTGGCCCGTGGTACAGAGGAGATGGAGTGGGAGCTGCTTCCTGAATGTGAGAAAGAGATGATCAGTGAGCCGATTCCATTAGGGAATTTCAGAAGACCAGTTTGACTCTGCTCGCCACGTTACATTGTAATGTGCTCATTTTCAGGAGTGGAAAACTGGAAAGAGGAAGGCTGAGAAAGACGAGCTGGCAGGAGTGATGATATTTTCCACCATGGAACCGGAGGCGCCTGACTTGGACTTAACAGAAATGTGAGAGATGCTGCCAGACTTCCCTTTCTCTCAGTCGCATCCACCTCCTTTGGCTTACAAGTCGTGGCCAGGGTAGCCACAGCTGAACGTCATGTCGTCAGATTAGAGTTTACGAAATGAGTGGGATTTGTAGTCAGATGACAAAGGAAACGTTATTTGTACATAAAAGTACTGTCTTTATAACCATAACATCAGATTAAAATCTGCTTCCTTGAAGTCAGTGATTTCATAATTGACACAGTGTTTAGTAGTTATTTCCAATAAATATGAGGGAACCAAATGACACAGAGCCACCTGACACCCACGTAATGCTCAGCAAAGCAAAAATCTTTGAACATGGCCCCGAAGGAGGCAAACTCTAACCCGCTTTTTCTGGTCATTTTTTTTTTAATCCGTTGTTTTTAATCACTTAATTTTTTTTAATACAGCCTCAGGTGAAACTTTAGGGCATTTCCTTTTCTGTATGAGGACTAATAAGAAATCTTTTTTTAAAGAAGTTTTTTTCTTATCATAAAATCATTGCTTATATGTTACCAAAAATATAGTCAAAGAAACGTATGCACACACAATCTTTCAGCTACCCAGAGAGAAAATCATGTTAATGTTTGTGTGTGATCTTCCAGACCCTCCTGGATATATATAGTTATAGGAAAAATTATTTGTTTAAACAGAAACGACCTCGCACTATTCATCTACTTTTTTCATTTAAAAGTATATTGTGATGGTCTTTTCAGGTTGGTAAATATACTTATTTTTATTACAAAATTTTCACAGGGTTACAAACAATTGGGTTACATCTATTGTTTTGCACCGCCCAAGTCAGAGCTATAAGCGTGCCCCTCCCAGACCTGCTCACCACACATATTAGGTGTGAATTTACCCATCCCTCCCCCACCACCTGCCTGATCCCCAATGAATGTTACTTCCGTATGTGCACATAAGTGTTACTCGATTAGTACCAAGGTAAATATACTTTTTACATCCTTAAAGAAGAGACATCTTCAGTATCACTTAGGTGCTTATGTAGTCAGGTTGTTGTCTGTTTCATTAAAGTACTTGTTGGAATCAATGAACAGCTACCGTAGCAGCCCATACTGTTTTATAGATTTGATGGTACCTCCAATGATTGGAATTTCTCTAAATGAGATACTCAAGAAATGATGATTTTTATTTACTTTCTAATAATTTTAGTTAAAATTCACAAGGAACTGAGGGGGGGAAGGAAGCAAAGTTAAATACAGCAAGCACTGCGGTTATGTTTGGTCTGAGTCCCCCTGTCCTTGCCTTTCCTCCTCTGCGCGTGGCCGACGCTGGCTGTGCCCAGAGAGCAGAAGTGCGATGCCGTGGGGAAGTTCACCAAGGCCATGGACGACGGCGTGAAGGAGCTGCTGACCGTGGGGCAGGAGCACTGGAAGCGGTGCACAGGACGTAGGTGCCACTCCTTGAGGCGGGGTGGGCTTTGAGCTGGCGGGGAAGGCCCAGTTTCATGACCTTTGTCCTAGCGGGGAACCTGCTCCCTCAAACAGAAATGAATTGGGGGAACCGCAGTAATGTCATGCCTATATCTCTGCTTAAGTGAGCTTCTCCACCCAAGTTAAACAATAGAAAACTGAGTCTAGCAAAGCCGGTACAAGAAGTCTCACCAAAAACACCATGTTTGCTTAGTAGTTCCAGTCATTTTGGCCTTTATAATCCACGGAAAGTCAATCTTTTTTGCATATTTAAAGAGTGCTTGTAGTTTAGTTTTAACCCCATGATTTTACTTTTTAATCTTCATCCATTTGATAAGATACAGTGTATTTGACTAAAGCCATAATTTTTAGGAAAAGCCAGTATAGTTGGAATAGAAAATATGTCAGCTGGGTCAGACTGGGAGCCCTGCTTAGGGGAGGGTGGCACTGTCAGCCACGGCTTTCTGCCCACTCCTGCATGTCCCCAAGAGCTTCTTGCCTCCCTCCCTTTACTTTGTTTGGAGAGTCATCCTGCGAACCGTTTCTGCCCGTGTTCCCTAGAGCTATGTGGCTCTGTTGTCAAATATCCCAGGATAGAAAAGCTGTCACCTGTCCAGCTATGGGGAAAATGCCACAGGACGGTGCCCTGTTATGCCCCAGTGCTCTGAACGCCACAGAGTGACACACCAGCACTGAAACGCTGGGGCGGCCACTGCAGTTGAGTTCACACAGGTGTCCTGACTACTGTAGAGCACGGGGATTTCTGTCCCCTCCGAGTCTGTGCTGCCCCTGCTGGTAGCACAAGGAGAAGAGCAGCCCCAGCTGCCCGCCGCCTGCCTAACGTCCAGACGAACAGGTGCTGCCAGCCTGCCACTGCGAATTCTCTGGCCTTCAGCTCATAACACCCTGCAAGAGTATTCGTTGCATTCAGTTATTTTTTTTAAAGAAAAATGGCTTCTACTTTGAATTATAAAAGTAATGGAGACCCACTTTTATATCAGTCCTTGGATACTCCGTATAGGAAAGAACTTAATTATTTTTGAAAAGATTTTTTTAAGGTGGTATTTTTCCTCTAAATAAAAGAAAAGAATCAGGATTTGAAATCCAGGAATAATTTTAATGAACAGGAAACTAAACGTGAGGTGACTTGTGGATGAATTAATAAAATAGCACAGCAAAGGTAATAGCAATATTAAGATCTATGAATATTATATCCAGACCTGAAAAATCTAAGCCTCACATTAGAAATCAGCCAACTATGGTCTGTAGGCCCAATGTGGCCTGCCGCCTATTTTCGTAAATAAAGTTTTATTGGAACACAGCCACACCCACTTATTTATGTATTGTCTGTGACTACTTTTGTATTACAGTGGCACAGTTGAGTAGTTTCAACAGAAACTTGTGGCCCCACACAATCTAAAATATTTACTGTCTGGCACTTTGCAAAGAAAATTTGCCAGGCCCTGCCTTACCTGGCAATGGCACAGGTACATTGGCCAGTATCGCTCTACCCGAACCAGTGGTGCCTGCCGCTCACATGCTGTTTCACATCAGCAGACCAGTTTGTAGCATACAGCTCTTCCTGCTGGAGGGCCAGCTACCAGGAGTGACAGCAGTTGTTTCTTTCCCATGGCAAGGAAAAATGATAGATAATAAGCTTGAAAAAAAATGTATACAAGTGCAGCTTCTAGAAATCAAATTCCGAGTTAAGCTTTGGGTCACATGGAATGACTCATGAACCAAACGGGAGTGGCACTGTTCTCTAAAGCATAAACAGAGAGGCTCAGTGTCAAAGGTCATTTTGGCTGAAACTCTTACAGGGCCATCATAACAAATCGTTTAAATCTATTTCTTTGAAAGCTGTGTTTTTAAGTACGTGTGAATCTTACGGTCAGACTTTTTTAGGATAGCACAAAAACCTGGGGCTGTGATTTCTTTTAGAGAATTAAATCCTTTATGTCTAATGTCTGGTCAGCTCCGTGTCCTGTGTAATCTGTAAGGCCAAATTTATAAAACAGGGAATACTGGCTTAAGGCTACTCTTTGTGGGGATGGGGGAAAGAGATTGAAGCACTTTGTTTAGGATTTAATTCAGGCATGTCTTTTTTCTTCTCTTCTCTCACAAAATAGTTTGTAAAAATTCCTAATCGATAATGAAAACCCTAGCACACACTCCATGTGGTGAAGCACCTGCCAGTGTCTTTAACCCCAGGTAGAGAGGCAAAAACTGAGACACAAAAGGGTAAACAATTTATTAAAATTAACGGAGCTAACATAGCTTGAATTCGTGTTTCCTGATACAAGGAGCTTATAGACCTTACTTCAAATTTCTCTGGCCTAGACATTTTTCTTTTTCTGCTTTGATACTGTAAATATTAGTCTTTAAATGCAAATAATGGTTTCTTTTGAAAGACACAGATACCTTTAAGGGGACCATGTGCAAATGCAAGGAAAGTAGCCTAAGATGTAGAGACTCTTCACTGAAAGTTCTCCAAAATGATCCTAGAATTTTAGCACCTTAAAAAGGAACCTTGGGGATCATTTACTGAATCGTCTCATTATACAGATGAGAAAACTCAGACCCTTCCTCCCTGGTCCTGTGAAGTCTAACTATTGTATTTTTCTCCACACCTTGTTGCTGTCAGTTTTTGTTTGGTTGGTTATTGGTTTGCAAATGATCATTCACACACACACACACACACACACACACACACACGCACACACACACGAGAGTGGGAAATTCAGTGTTTTTGAAATCATAAGCCAAATCCACCATCTGTTAGCCTTGTGACCTCAGACAAGCAGTTGAGTTGTCTGAGCCTTATTTCCTTAATCCTCAGCATGGAGAGGTGTCTGTGCATCTGAACGGGGGGGTATTGTGACGACTGAGCGTGGGGAGGTATGAAAGTATTTCATAAACTAGAATTCACCTAAAGGAGCTTCCTTTTCACTACGTTTTGTTCAGTAAGTGAGAACATGGGTGGTGGTGAATAGTATCTACCATTAGTTGAACAATCATTTAAAAATAATTGAAAAAAAATCATCAATTGAAAAAATAATCACTTTTGCTTCAGTCTTAAAAAATATAGACGATTTTGAATCACTTCAAATGTCTTTTATTGTAAAGTAATCACATTTAGAAAATAGTTGAATCCCATTTCAGTTTGCTCAGAAGACTAGTTAACAGTTTATTCCTTTTTCTTTTTCAGCACTACCCAAGGAATATCAGAAGATAGGAAAGGCCTTGCAGAGCTTAGCAACAGTGTTTAGCTCTAGTGGCTATCAAGGTACGTCTTTATTTATTCACTGGGGCTTTAAAGGTGTCTTATCGAGACCTGTCCCCTCTTTAGGGTCTTGCAGACAGCAGCTGCAGTGAAGCATCCTTGTCCTTAAGTGTAAATTGGCTGGGCTGCCATGCTTGAGATTTTGTACTGTCATCGTATGGCTTTTGAGAAAAGTGGAAGGTTCTTATAATTTGTATTTTCTTGCTGGTTTGTTTGCCTTTCTTTGCTCTCAAATGTAGCTCTTCTGTTTCACTGTAACAGGTAGCCATGGTGTGTAAGACTCTCCATATCATTTGTCTGCCAAACTCTGTCAAATCTTCCTATTTTATAAAAGCCAAATTTCATCAAGGTTATTTGAAGGAAACGTGTTTGACTAAGTAACAAACAGATATTGCCTAATTTTCTCCTTAGCACATAATTGTTCCAACTTATCCCATACGTGCACATCTTACCCATGGCGTTAAGAGTTCGTGGTGTATGTGGGCAGCACTTGTGAGAATAAGTTATCTCTTTTCCTTTATAAAAAAGGAAAAGGCATTTGTCAGCTAGGTAGGACCTATGAAATCTGAGTATCTCCTATTGCTTACCAAAAAGATAGAATTGGTGCTTTCACCAGGCGTTTATCCTAGTGCCCAGGGAAGATAGTGCTTTGGATGTCAGTTTCTGAATATTTTAAGGAACAAGAGGTCAGACTCGCCAAAATTTAAGACTTGGAGCTCCCATATAGCAGTGTTTCTAGTTGGCCTGGCTTAACTGTGTCTTGTCAACACTTTTAGACAGGAAGGGGGCTTTGAGGTTCGGTTGACCTCTTTGAGGAACCTGAGGCCTAGAAAGAGAAGCATCTTGGCCAAGGTAACAAGTGGTTGGTGGAAGAGCCAGGACCAGAACCACTGCCTGGGGACCAGGCAGATGTCTAGGAGCCCTTCCGAATTCGTGGCTCTGTGGTATCCTGAAAGGGAGAGAGCCTCTGTTACAGAGATGCTAGAAAATCGGCTACTTGGTCCTGATGGCACCTTCATATGTCAGAATTCACCTGCAGCTCTGCCTTCCTTAAACCTCACCTAAGAGCCCTCTCACTGTTCTTCAGCCCTGCCCACAGCTTCCCACCATCACCTCTTAGTCCACAGGAGTCACCGTGGGAGAGCTAGCTCAGCACTGGGGGGCCCCCAGATTCCTAGCCTCATCCCTCCAAGCCCAGCCGGCGCCTCCTAGTCCCAGCAAAGTTCCTGCGCACATGGAAGGCTCCCTTTCCCACCCACCATGCCCAGACTCAATAGCTCGCTCAGGGTGGAAGAAGTCGCCCCTTTCTGAATTTAGTTAATTTGGATTTCTTCATTGCTACAGCACTTCAATGACTTTAAGGAAAAGCGTGACTTTTTTAATTTATTCAGCATTTTCTTATTATGCCTAGAGTAACAGTTTCTTGCAGTTGTCCACATCGTAACTGCAAATGGAAGCCTAACAATGATCCTTCCAGTAACTTCAGAGTTTGTAGCTAGATTATAATATTAATATATATACCCAGATTTAGGATCCAAGTCATTTAAAGTTACATAGAAAACACAGAAGCCATGCAGAACTAAATTATTGATTTTTTTCATACAGAGAATTTTCCAGTAAAAACCAGAAAACCTGCTAGACAAATTCTAAAAGAGCTGCAACACAAATCGTAGTATTTTAAAATAGCAATTCACTTGTTCTACTGGGCAGTGCTAGAAAAGACAGGTATCACTCACTGTTGCCTAAATTATGTTGTTGTTAGTAGAGGGTGCAGATAATTGAACCAAAAGTCTTTGAAAGGGGGGAAAGAGAAGACAGTTGGTAATCTGGGAAATGGTTTCTAAATTTCATTGACTTTATATTGTAAATAAGTCTTTGCATATATTACTCATCCTCTTAAAAATATAGTAGAATCCACATACCTTCAAAATGATCAGATTCTCTCCAGAGTTGTACAGTCTGTGTAATTTTAGCCTGAAGCAGCATAAAGAAACATAATGATATGGAAAAAGGAGGAGTAGACAAAGATGCAGGTGGCAGTAGGGATGAGGCCACCCCAGTAGAGACGGCAGCCCAGATAGAAAGTGGGCGGCCTGAGCATGACCCTAAGATACTGAGCCCAGCTCCCCAAGGCTTGTCCGTGACATCCTGCCCTGGGAGCCGCCGGTGATTCCTCAGCATTTCCTGTACTATAATTATCAGTCAACATGTTATTAAATATCATATTGCAAATAACACTTTTTCCAGTATTACAAGTACTCAATATGTGTTTTATGTTGAATATCATTGAACTACTAAAGATACTATTTTAAAGAACAGTTCAAGTTCCTGTCGGCCAGCTTCTCCCATTTGCAAGGGCAGCGAAGGTCGGTGGTGTTGGATGCTGTCTTATCACATCCTCCTGCTCAGAGACGTTGGTCTGGGGCCGTGCTGCGCCATGCCATCCTGCAATGATGTAAATGAGTTGGATTCCTAAGGATGTCTCTGATCGTATTAAATACCACTTTCAATGCTCCTTTAACAGTACGTGAAATAACACTGGAACAACACAGAGACTGTTATCATTGCCCCCACGCAAACCCATGATACGTTCCATATTATGGATTATGTAATCAGTAAAAATTTTTAAATGGTTATTTGTGAGGAAGAGAGTAGGCTTCTGATTATATCTTGTTTTGTAGATTTGATTTGATTTAGGAACCATATGAATGTTTTACATAATTATTAGAAAACAAACTTAAAGCAAAATGGGAAAAAAATCCCTAATAGTCAAAAGCAAAATAAAACAAATGACTTGATATATCAAAGTGAAAACATAACCACGCAGAGAGGAATTATTTTAAAGCACCTTAAAATAGTACTTTGTATATCCCTAGTATCAGACGCCTTAAGGTCAGAAAGACTGCAAAATAATTTTAGTGGTTTTCAGTAATCATACAGTTAGATATACAATATTGATATTGTTCTAAAACTTCAAAAGCTATATATTATAGGGTAAAGCAAATGTAATTATATTACTGTTAAACAAATTAAGATTTTTAAAAATAAAAAGTTTTAAAATAAATTTTAAAAACTTCTGAAGTCCTAAATTTGAATTGGAATTATCAATATGAACTCATATGCATTTTCCCTCTTTCAGAAAAATACAAATTTGCTCTGTTCACTGAAAAGGCCTAAAACAATTACCCAGTCCAGTAGCAAGTGGCATTCCCTAGCACCACTCACAGGTGGTATCTGAACACTGTCCCACCAAAATTAACCTGGGCTCCTGTCAAAAGAGCTCAGATGCCAATTTGAAGAGCCTTCCGCTGGCCAACAAAAAGAAAATCTGAGCATTGGTGAAAATAATAACTGATATGGAATGAAGAATATCAAGTATATTTAGATCCATCATTGTAAAGATACTGTAAAAAATTATTGTCGCTCACTTTTGGAAGATGGTAGGGGGTCAGCTCATTGTTCTGAATAGTGTACAGAGAAAGAATCCAGCCTTGAACCTCTTTTCTTACTTGAACTCTACCTCAGGGAAACCAGAAAGTTGATGAAGTTTCTCTTTATAGAAGTGTTTCAGCTAGTAAAGTTGGAATGATAGAAGTGGAATAGAAAACCCACACTAAAATAAAAGCTCTAGACAATGATCATTCATGGCTTCTGGCATCATAAAAAACAGAATAACTGGAAATCGTGTTTCTGAATCTGATGAGGCCTCTGGATCCAGTAACTAGTGTAAAGAAAATATAGGGACAGAGAAGTGTGTTAAGTGTCATGCAGAGATGCAGTCAGCAAAACCCAGACTGTGGGTGCCAAGGCAGATGACTGGGGTTTGTCAGCACCCCTCAAAAGGCAACTTGAAGAAAAAGGGGGTGAGGGAGAAGAATCTGTAGAGTAAGAAACATCAGCCGTGCACCACGTGGGTCTTCGCGTCCTGACTCAGGCAGCCAGTTGGCACTGAGATGCCTCTTTATGTCAGAGTGGTCCACTCTTAGGTGTGGTTGTGGTATTGTCCCTATTTTTTCAAAGGTCCTTATATTGTGGGTAAAACTAAGGGACGAGGTGTTGTGTGTCCAGTGAGGTAGGGAGGGTATAGCTGAAGAAAGGTTGGCTGTGAGTTAGGTTAAGTGATGGGTGATGGGGATTCATTCTGTGCTTGCTAGTTTCCAAAATGTTTGAAGTTTTCTATAATGAAATTTACTAGTAAAATCTATAATGAATTTTTAATAAAATAGATGAAAAGAAAATATTTGTGACTTATAACCACTGATAAAACCGCAATCATTTTCAGGTGAAACAGACCTCAATGATGCAATAACAGAAGCAGGAAAGACATACGAAGAAATTGCCAGTCTCGTGGCAGAACAGGTACTAACATAATCACACAATTCCAGTTAAGATTTTGTGCTATCTAATCCACATATTTAAAACCTTTCTTAAGTCAAACTTTTTGAATAGATATCCTCTTCTGTTTCTGTGTTTTATTGTTATTTGTATTTATAACAGTGTTCTTATGTTAAGCCAAAGTGGATGGATAAATTTGTCATCAAGACATCTAAATGAATGCATTGCAGTACTGATGCCTCTGGTCCATCCTTAGCCATCAAGGGACTGTGACGTCCAGGGAAGAAGGCTGGCTCAGATTTGTCTGGACTGTGGCTCAGCCTCTCTGAGCCTTGATTTCCTTATTTGTTAAACTGCAAGGCAGTGCCTACCTTGTGTGGTTTCCAGGATTTAATAGCTAATAGATAGCACCTGCTATTAATAAGTCTTGTTAAATATTAAGGGCAAAAAGCACCTGCTACCAGGCCCCCCCCACTCCCGAGAGGGAGGTCCTTGTTATAGCTACATGGCTTTTATTGGCGTCTTTAGAAGCCCAATTGCGGGTGTGTGTGTATGTTTTTCCATATAACAGATAAGAAGTTCCCTTAAGAGGGATCTAAGCTATTTTAAACCTCTAAACTAAAAAAATAATTCTTTTTCAGACAACTTCTTAAAAATACTATTTGTGGATATACACACACGCTACACCACTGATGTGGTCATTAACTACTTTGCTGATACTTGTAAAAAATATTAATTTTTTAGAAATGTGAGCAAAATAGCTGTTAAAAATTCAGAAAAAAATGAAAAAATTTAAAGTTGCCACTTACAATGATTACCAGGTTTTTTTTTTTTTTTTTTTTTTTTTTTGAGACAGAGTCTCGCTCTGTTTCCTAGGCTAGAGTCTAGAGTGAGTGCCATGGCATCATCCTAGCTCACAGCAACCTCAAACTCCTGGGCTCAAGCAATCCTGTCTCAGCCTCCCAAGTAGCTGGGACTACAGGCATGCGCCACCGTGCCCGACTAATTTTTTCTACATATATTTTTAGTTGTCCAGATAATTTCTTTCTATTTTTAGTAGAGACAGGGTCTTGCTCTTATTCAGGCTGATCTCGAACTCCTGACCTTGAGCAATCCTCCCGCCTCGGCCTCCCAAAGTGCTAGGATTACAGGTGTGAGCCACCATGCCCAGCCTTACCAGGTTTTTTTAATAATATTATTTTCTCTACTAAAATTGGACATTATAACAACTTATTTGTTTGTGTATAAACATAGAGTATTAACTAAATTTTTTTCCCCCATGGTATTGTCCACCTCAAAATAGCTAATTTTGCAAACCTACTTAAAAATTATATGATGTTTTATCATTTTCTTTACAACATATGATTCAGAGTATAGCAAATAGTCTTGGGAATTATTTTCTCTTTAGGAAAACTAGTCTGACCGCCTAATACTCAGTAATGCAGTGTGCACACAGAGGATTTCTAGTCCTCAGATATAGCAGTTTTCCTTTCCCTGATTTTCTTTATTCCTCTGCCAGTAACAACCAACCTGTATCTTGTTCTAGCCAAAGAAAGATCTCCATTTCCTGATGGAATGTAATCATGAGTATAAAGGTTTTCTTGGCTGCTTCCCCGATATCATTGGCACCCACAAGGTAACTGATCACAGACGGTAACAGAGGACGACACCAGGTGAACCAGGGCAGACTGCACAGCCGTGGTCAATATTGTTTTTATATGTTTATCTTTATTATTTTGAAAAGAAACTATACAATTCCCATCATAAAGGTTTTTAAACTAAATAAAAAATTGGTTTGGGGTGTCCTCACATTTTAATTCTGGTTTTCTCTTCCTTTTTCAAAATCTGTACATTACGTCTGTTGTGAGTCGTGGGTTTTGATCAACTGTAGTGCTCCAGTGTGGGGTGATGTACTTGGATTTGTTAGCAAAGTCTCTACAGAGGGCTGGTCTGGAATCTTAATCCCCGCATGTGGCCGTTTTAGCATTTTGCTTTATAATTTAAATATCACAAAAGGGTATCATAGGCAAATTAGAAGCTTTATACCACTTAATACAATACTGAGAACAATTAGCTTGTAGGAATTTGTGCCAGCAGAGTTAGAGTTTTAGGCCTGGTGTCTGATTTATGCATGAGTATAGAGTTTTTCTTTCGGGACAGCCCTAAATAATAAGCAGTGTGATGACACTGAAGTGGGGAATGTTTGGCCATTTTTTACAACCACTTCCATCTGAGTATTAATTTAAATTGATTCAGTGCCTCTTACAGAAATCATAGTAAAAGCCCAAACCTTAGAGTCAGCACACGTAAGTGCCAGCTTGTAAAATACTCTGTTTCATAAAAGAGACAGAGTACCCATGTGCGTACTGTACCCTGTACCAGTCAGGTGACTTTCTAAACCTGCTTATGCCTGTTTTCCTATTATGTGCTACTCTTAAAATGACAGTGGCTTCTAAATATTACAGAGATGGTAATAGACTGTGCTGTTTGGTTTTCTCTTTTGTTGTAGCATAAAACTGTAAATTTTAGCTTAGCTACATTTTTCAAGAATAGCAACCTTTTTGCTTCCAAGGGACTTGAAGTAAGTTAAATTTAGATGCTTCTTCTGTTCCTATTTTGCTGGGATGTTTTCCTCTTCAGTAGCAAGTCCGTTACAGACTGTGTTAGCATTGTTATATTTTAAACTAATGACTAATCCTTTTAGCTTTGTTTTTTTAATACTCTTTCATTTTATATCTCACAGGGAGCAATAGAAAAAGTGAAAGAAAGTGATAAACTAGTTGCAACTAGCAAAATCACTCCACAAGACAAACAGAACATGGCAAAACGAGTCAGCACCATGTCTTATGCCTTGCAAGGTAAGGTGAAAGGGTTATGAGTAATTAGTGGAGTTCCCCCCGCCCAGCCTGGCCCCAGCAAAGTTGATGTTTCCCTTGCTGGAGAGGAATCCAAATGTGAACGACAGTTAAATCAGTAAGAGCTGGTTTGAAATGCCTTCATACGCCCCTTGTTTGCAGGATCCAGTGTTGACGAAAATCTGTAATATTTATTTTTTTACACATTGACCTGATAAAACTATGAATGACAGCTTGATTAAAGCTATACATTTTATTATTTGAGAGACATTGAAGATTCCTTTTATAACCCTTAATATCATAAAGCTCTATTAAATTCTAAAGTTCAGCTTTTAGCAGTCTGTGACATGAGTGCCCCAGGACCATGGAATGTCAGGGGTTTGGATGTATCACTTTAGGCATAGTTTGACCCTAGTAAGATATTAATTTTTATAGATTTGAGTGTTTTGGAGCCGATGGGAGCAGCAAGTGGGTTTTCCTGTTTTGGTGGCTGGGTGCTGGCACGTGCATGGGCAGAGGAGAACGGGGAGGGCACACAAGATCGTGGCACTGGATTGTATCATGGGCCTGCAAGAGTAAAACAGACTTTTAGGTTACTGGGAAATAATTTTGATGATTGTGGAAGAAGTTAAAAGCCAAACAGAAGAGTCTAGGCTTGATGTGGACATCAAGAGGCCATTACAGGATTTCGAGGGAGGGAAAAGAAGTGATCATCGAGGGAGAAGGCTTTAACAGGATAGATTGGAGGGCAGACGCTAGGCCGAGAGCCCAAGCAGAAGAGCGTCCTCTTTGTGGTCTGAGATGCCGAGGACTGAAAGAAGATGTACCTGGGAGGGGAGAATGAAGCGTATTTGCGGCTTGTCCAGGGAACAACCCTTGGGACTGGGAATCCGTGGAGGAGAGGCATGTGTTGTGGAAGATCCAGAGCTGAAGCAACCAGTGGCAGAAATGTGGAAACCTTGTTGAAGATTTAGGTTTTGAAGGGTTTGAAATGGGGAATTTGGTTTTGAACTTGTGTCTGAAGTTATCCACACTGTAAATAAGTTTTGTACAACTTGGGGTCACTGAGTGCAAAAGTCAAAACATTTAGCTGACCTCTGGGGCCAGTGTGCGAGGGAAAGGCAGGTGTCGGGGGCATCAGGGAGGTGATGAGGAAGGCTCCCCAGAGTTGGGGGGCAGGGATGGGGTGACAGAAATAGGAAACCAGTGTATTCAGCAGAGGTGAAGGATGTAATCCCCGAGTGTGAAATCCTCCTGCCTAGTGAGAGGTTGAGCCCAGGCAGCGATGCCCCGTTGCTGAAGAAGGGCCTCACGCCTCTGCCAGCCTCTCCCAGCCACATGCAAGCCTGTTTCCTGTTTGATCAGTTCTGTCAGGGAAATAGTCCACGTTGGGGTGATTATCTCTGTTGGGCTTTAGAGTATTCAATATGCAAATCAATGAAAATCATCCATCTACTAGAAAGTGGTGTTTGCCATTAACTGTTCAGCTTGTTTTTCTACCCTCTTTAGAAAGCGATTTCCCGAGAACTGGCACTGCACTGAACCACCCAGATTAGGGCCGGTTGATGATTAATCGTAGCTGAGCAGGGAAACCAGGTGTTGTCATTTGAAAACTCGGAGGGAAAGCTGACTGGTGTCTTGGTTTGGGTTGCAGCTGAGATGAATCACTTCCACAGCAATCGGATCTACGACTACAACAGCGTCATCCGCCTGTACCTGGAGCAGCAAGTGCAGTTTTACGAAACGGTGAGTTGGTGTCCGTCCGCGCTTTGCTCACACTTCGGGAGGAGGATTCTGGGAAGTGACTTCAGCCATACGAAGTTAAGCTGTTCGTATTCTTTAATCCTAAGTAATAAACCAAAGGAGGTTAAATTTTGAATAAGATTTGTTTTTTAATCTCTTTCAATTCCATCTGCCTTTTCCTTTTGAATAACTCTGGGTTGAAAAGGTTTCCCTTTGAAGAAGAGCTGTTGGAGCTAGTTGTGAGGCCCCAAAAGTCCTTATTGTGTGGCTCCTTCCCCCGCTCACAGCCGCTCTGTGCACAGGAACAGTGCTGAATGAGATGAGGTCACCCTGTTGTCCCTCGGGCTCCGGTGTCAGCGGGGGAAGGAGCCTGGCACCACACAGGAAACCAAAGCAGCCCTTGTTTGCTGTGAATGGGGTTTTCACAGAGCACCAAAGGAATCTCAGCAGGAAAACAAAGCAGGGAAACCTTAAATATTCTCATTCACATAACAATAGTGAAAACTTAAATTTCCATACCTCTGCACAGTAAGTTTGTTGCTTGCCAGAGTGTGTAGAAACAAAGATCTAATAGCAAATAGGTGGAAGCTCAGACATGTGAAGGTAAATTCTGTAACTTTATAACTGGCCATCTGTGGCCTTGTTTCCTACTCAGCTCCCGCATCAGTGGTGTCAGCTGATGTGATCCAGGGTGATGCTAGGCCAGCCCGCAGCTCTCGTCCACGCACATGGCACCTTGGGCTGGACACTGCCAAAAATGCCTGTCTCCAGCAGCAAATCCTTGAAGGGGAGCTGTGCTCGATGTGCTTGGTGCATAGCTGTGGGTCACGTTTTGGGGCCAGCTGGTTTGGGAGACTGGCTTAGAGAAAGCGTTCACCTATGCAGTGTTCACCCCGACAGTACGCGGTGCCTGTGTTCTTTAAATGCACACTTTCTCATAGGTCGATGCCATCGTGTATTTGCCTTTCCTCATGTATTAGAGTATAGCAGATTACACTTGTCTCTGTGAGAGGATAATGCAAGGGCAACTCTAGAAATTCTGATAATATCGATTTATTAAATAATTTTCAAGTTCAAGTGTGGTGTAATTATTAATGACATTGTAATTCAAAATAGAAAACCATGTATTTCATCACAGTGTTTGCATGAACGTAAGTGGGTGATATAACATTGCGAGGTTTCAGGTCTAACATAGTTTTGTGGCAAAGTAACTCTTAAATTATTAAAACTTGTGTATTTGTTCATGGAGCAAACGTCTGTTGAATATCTGTAATACGAAGCACTTACTCCAGATGTTTAACATCCAGGGATGGATGATGCATTTGTGCCTTCCAGGCGCATGTGGTCTCCTGGGGGAGGCGCAGGCACGTGACAGATTGCAGCGCCCCGTCAGCTGTGTAGCAGAGGCATGTGCCGCCTTCATACCGCGTAGCCGCGGAGCAGGGCTTGGTCAGGGAGGTGGCCGTCAGTGGAGTCTTTGGAGCTCAGACTTGTCCAGGAGAGGCAGGGGCTCCAAGAAGGCACGAAGACCTGATCCGGCAGACCCGTTTGAGGAAAAGCAGGTAGTCTGGCAGTGCTGCCACGGCAGAGGCAGGGACCGTGCCGTGGGCACCGGGACAAGCCGTGGCGTAGGGTGGTCTCTCCAGCAGCAACGTGGAGGCGGAGTTGAGCGAGATAGATAAGTTAAATTTTTGCAATGTTTAACTTGGAAGAATTGTAAATAATAGAATACTGTGACTCATAATGGGGGTAACATCTCAAAATTGTTCTGTTGTGTTGTTGTTTCATCAGATTGCAGAAAAGCTGAGGCAGGCCCTCAGCCGCTTCCCGGTCATGTAGAACAGGACGGCACATGAAGAAAACTCCGAGTGCTTCTTTCTGACTTGGGGCGATGCAATTCAAAATGCGGGGTTTTTTTCCCTATTATCAAAAAGGGGGGAAAAAAGAAAGAAAAACAAAAAGAAATAGTTACAAAAAACTGCATTTATTTTATTAACCAGCCTAAATGCCTCCGTTATTTAGGGATGGTCTTCTTTCGTTCTTTTCCATATCCATTATTTAAGCCAATGGAAATTGTCTCTATTTTTGGAAAGTGCTTAAAGTTATCAGAATTTTAAATGGAAAATTAGGGGTTTCCCCCACTGACTGATATTTTACATAGAATTGTAATTTATAAGTCACCTACAATCTTTAAGTTCTTACCCAGTGTCAGATAATTAATTACTAATTGCTTTCTTAAAAATATGGAATATGGCAGAATAAAAATATATATATGTATATTTTTATAACTCTTTTCAGTCCTCTGGGCTCCTGTCCATTTAGGGAGGTCTGCATGCCTTCCACTGACACAGTTACGACTCAAGTGCTTATGTTTCAGGAGGGAGAAAGCAGGGGCTCCCTCATGGTGCATGGCAGGTGGACCGTCACGTGTCCCGCAGGGGGACAGCTCGGCAGATGAGCAGATCCACCTGCCCACCCGTTGCCCCCGGGTCGTTTCTGGCGTGTTGCTCGTACACGAGGACCAGTGCTCTCTCTTCACACTTCTTCCTAGTCGTGGTTATGGCGTGGTTCATGCCAGAAAGAGTAAGTCAGAAAAATTGGAGGGCTGTTAAAAATTCCATGGCCTTGCTCCCAGGGAGGAGCAGCTGTGCTGATACCTGTGCGCAGGAGTGCTCTAGGGGAAGGAGCAAAGGCAACACCCTCTGGGCCCGAGACCCTTCCCCTCTGCATTCTGAGCTGTTCATCAGACGCAACGAGAAGTGCTGGTGACAGGTGGCACCTGCTTGACTGGGACTGTAGGCTAGCAGGCCCGCGTGGTGTCAGACAAGATAAAAGGCACAGTCTGGCTCCTCTGCCCCCCACTCCCCCACCCCACGGCAAGTTCAGGGACTGAGAAGGGTGACAGCCTGAACAGGGTGCAGGTTCCCCGGGCTCTTACGCTGAAGAGGAAGTACAGACCGAGGCTCTTCCTGTGCGCTAAGCTCCAGATGGAACTGTTCTGAGCACCAGTACTTCAGGTAGGGGCAAAACAGGGCCTTGACGCACCGTCAGCTTTGAGTGCGAACACTCAGACACACCGTCTCGCCTGCAGACGAGCGTTTGTCTTCCACAGTTGCCTTAGCACTCTCTCTTACTGCTTTCATGTTTCTGACCTATTACATTGTAGAAAATGCACATCCGGGCCAGCATAAATAAAATGAAACCAAAAAATGAGTAGATGAGGAAATCAATGAAGGTGAATATAGGAACGTCTTATTCTTCAATATCACGGGTTTTCGTTGGTGTTTTACAAGTAATTTTCCCCACTTGATTTTTCTTTTATAAAATCCCATAGAACAGTGTTTATGATACAGCCATTTAATATATGTACAAATTGTAAAGAGTATGTATAAATGTTTTACACAAATGTAAAAGCATGTAGAAACCAACATATAAATAAATTGTTTAAGAAAAACTGTACAGTATTTTCAAAACAGTTTTTGGTGGTTTTGTTTTTTGTTTTTTTTCTTCTTTTCGTTTATTGTTTTATATTTCAGCTGCTGAAAACGATCCAGGTAATGAATTTTTCCCCAAAACACATTTCTTCTGACATCAATTAATAATTTTAGTTTCTTGAGTCAGTAGTGCCAGTCCTGGGAGCACATCACCACCAGCTGGAGAGTTACAAGAACAAGTACAAATGCCCTGTGATTACCTCCCAGGTATTCCGATCTAACTGGTATGAGGAAGGGGCCAGGAAAACGAAGACAGGATCTAAGAAAAGGAGATGACGTGGGATACACAGAGCAGTAGCAGCTAACTGTGAACCAGGAAAGAGAGTTAGAAAGAAAAGGTAATCCACTGGACGTTGATACTTGGAAGATTCTCCTTCGAGTGGCAAAATTTTTATGACTTATTGTGTATTTGCTCCTCTGTGGGATCAAGTGCACCACGTGATTCTCATATATGTTCTCATATATATCAAAATCAAAAATTTTGATTTTTAATTATTTTATACAAATAATTTTTTAAATTATTTGTATCAGCCTTTAGATAGCACAGAAGAGCTATAGTTAAATAATAACTACAAATATTGACAATGTACAAATATTAATAGTAGATAAGTATTTGGAGAAGATAGATAAAGGCATGGTGAAGGAAAAGGTCAGTCTACTTGTCAGGCAGGTGGCACTGGTTGCCTGCCACCAGGAGCAACAGGCCCAGGATGTCAACCCACTGCATGGTTTGCAGGTGTTGGGGTCACCAAGAAAGACACGACTCCCACAGGCACTGGCGGAGCAACGCTTCCTTCAGAGAAGGATGGAGCAGGATCGGCCTCGGTAGTGGCCGTCAGGCCCCCAGGGCCAGGCAGACGGTCTGCTCGTGCCCCCTAGTGCAGGGTTGACAAGCTGTGCATGACCACCTGTCCCAGCATGATTGGTCCACGCCTTCAGTGGAGGGACTCCACAGGTGCTGCTTAAAGGGTGGGAATCCAAAATATTGCAATATATTATTTAATGTAGTAAAAGTTAAAGTAGTGGTTGCTGCATGAAACTGATAACAGTAATGGGTGATGGTCCTTTTTTTCCTACATGTGTATATTACTCAATTTTTTCAACCTGTTTGATTTAAAAACCACTTTCTCCAAGAAAGTAAGAAAGAAAACTTTGAGTTACACTTTTGTGAGGACATTTGGCCATGGGTCTCTGGCACTCTGCCTAGCTTTGCTGGCTGTGTCAAGAATACAGAGCTCTGACTGCTGCTCACTTGGGCTGTCTCAGGGCTGTGTGTGTGCAGCAGGTGACCTTGAGCAATGAGGTGATGCCCGCTGGGAAGAAGAGCAGGCTGGCTTACTGCTTGCTGCAACATGGTGGGTTTCCCAAGCTCCAGGTCCTCTCCTGTAAGTACACACTGCTTGGGCAGGCCCTCCTCCGGACCCTCCACTTTCCCCCAGGGACTGGCAGGGCAAGGGCAAAGCGACACATATATGCTGACATTCATGCTGCCTGCTGTGCTGTGGCACATCAAGTCCTTTGTCTCTGATCCAGGAGTCTCGTGCGCCAGCATCCATGAAACAGGAATAGACTAACATGCTTTCAAGTACAGCAGCATCAAATCTCACCCAGCAGGTACTTTTGTAAGAAAAAATTGTTTAAATGAAAGAATAAAATAAAGCCACCAGAAAAATACACACTTGGCTAGACGATGGTGGATGATCTTTCACACCCCATCAGCACGCAGTAGAAAAGACCCAGTTGAACAAGCTGAAGTTTTAGCAAAGCAGAGATGAGAACGTCGTGGATGCCATTGACAATTCAAAGGACAACTAGCGAAGTCGTCTGAAGGCTGTTAAAACTCCGGGGGAGGAGATGGCTTAGCTTCTGACTGAAGAATAAGCTCAAAGGGCCATTCGGCGAGAAATCCATGCCCATATCCATGCTTTGTTTGCCTAATTTAGATTATTTTTAAAATTGATTCTGTTCTCTGATGAGCACCTAGGATATTTTTGGTGAAATGTTAATAGTGGTTTTCCATTTTGTTTCTTAGCCATCAGATATAAATCTTGAGTGAGGAAGTACAGGTGGTCATTAATGGAACCGCAGGTAGGAAATTAGCTCTGTCCAGCTTCTCTCATTCACCAGCTCCTTCGTTACACAGATAAGGGAGCAGTCTCGGGCTACATTCGTTTCAATCCTTCGTCTAATAAAGGTTAGTGATTACTTATTCATCTGGGCCTCAAGGAGGTGCCACGTCTTAGCTCACGAAGCCCACAGTCAGCTGAAGGGTCGGCAGCAGGAAGGCTCAGGTGGGACAGGCAGCCTGGAGGTGGAGGACTGACTGGAAGGAGGCCGGTGTGTCGGAAAGACGGCACCTGTCTGTGCTCCTGTGAGCAATCCCGGCTTTGCTCCCGAGTCAGCAGTGATGATTGGGTTTGCATTTGTAATAGCTCCCTCTGGCCGGCCACAGAGAGGGGAATGAGGACATTATTATAGAGGACAAGTTTGGACGCAGAAACCAATTAAAGGGCTGTTGCAGTGATGCGGGCCAGAGACAGGAGTGGCGTGGACCAGTGTGCAGGGGCAGGCACAGAGCGAAGTGGGCAGGTTAGAGAAATATCTCCAGGAGAGATCCGTGGGCTTGGAGACAGATGGAAGCAGGGCAAGAGAAAACGCCCAGGCTTCTGGTGCCACCCGCTGAGTTACAGACACAGGAGGGGAGTGACTCTGAGACTGAACACACGTGGGACAGGCTTTCAGGGTGGCCACGGAACCCCCAGCTGAGTAGACAGGAATGTATAGCAGCCCAGAGAGGTTGCTGCAGAGACCTGCTCTTGACGGTCACAGGATTTTCTGAGAACAAGGCTGTCGTGTAATTACCTAGGGAGAGTCCATGGAAGAAGAGAGTTGAGCCAAGGACAGAAGGAGGTGCACACACAGACAATTTAATATTTTTGAAGTATTTCCTTTCAGTCTTTTTCTTTACGTGTACTTTTTCTACACGGTAGGAACCTTCCTGGGTGTGCACTTTGTATTCTCTCTTTACTTATTAGCATTATATCATTTGGTTTCCCTCATCACGTTAGAACTATTTTTGTAAACATAATTTTTAATGGCTGCATAATTATACCACGTATTTTCGTACATTTGAGAACCCACATTTCAAGTTAGGTTTATGGAGTCATGGACAGTTGTGAGAAATGGGA
>CAUYSK010033738.1:0-20700 GCA_963575035.1 Avahi laniger | reverse complement strand
TCGACTGGGTTAAGGGATACCCAGATAACTGGTAAAACTTTATGTTGGGGTGTGTCTTTGAGGATGATTCTAGAAGATACTAGAATTTGAATCAGTAGACTTTGTAGAGAAGATCCCTCTCCTGCCACCACCACTGGTTTGGGCAGGCATCACTCTATCTATGGAGGGCTGAATAGAACACAAAGGCAAAGTAAAGGTCCTATAAAAGTGTAGGGCATGCAATTGGATACAGTACATATATCTTGATAAAGATAATAAGCAACTCTGTTATTGGTTTATGTGTTTAGTATGCTATACTTTTAATCATTATTTTAGAGTGTACACTTTCTACTTATAAAAACAAAGTGGAATGTAAAACAGCTTCAGATAGGTCCTTCAGAAGATATTTCAGAAGCCATTATTTCCAAGGCAGATGATAGCTTCATGCCTATTATTGCCCCTGAAGACTTTCCAGTGGGACAACATGTGGAGGTAGAAGACAGTGATATTGATGATTCTGACCCTGTGTAGGATTAGACTCCTGCATCTTTGTGTCTTGGTTTTTAACAAAAAGTTTAAAAAGTAAAAAGTTACTTTAAAAAGTTAAAAAGTAAAAAAAAAATTAATAGGAAAAGCTTATAGAATAAAAATATAAAGGAAGAAAATATTTTTGTACAGCTTTATAATGTGTTGTGTTTTAAACTGTTATTACAAAAGAGTCAAAATGTTTAAAAAATTTAAAAAGTTGTAAAGTGAAATGACAGTAAGCTAAGGTTAAATTATTATTTTAAAATGAAACTTTTAATAAATTTAGTATAGCCCAAGTGTACAATGTTTATGAAGTCTGCAGGTTATACATTAACAAGGCCTTCCCATTCACTCACCACTCACGTACTGATTTACTCAGATCAACTTCCAGTCTTGCAGGCTCCATTCACGGCTCTGCACAGGTGTGCCATTTTTTTTTTATCTTTTATGCCATATTTTACTGTAACTTTTCTGTATTTAGATATGTTTAGATACACAAATACTTACCATTGTGTTACAGTCCCCTACAGTCTTCAGTTCAATAGCATTCTGTAAAATTTGTAGCCCAGGAACAATATGCTACACCACATAACCCAGGTATGTAGTAGGTTATACTATTTAGGTTTATGAACATATGTGCTATGATTTTCACACGATGACAAAAGTCACCTAAAGATGCATTTTTCAGAATGTATCTCCATGGTTAAGCAATACATGATTGTAACTCCTAATTGATCCAAGTATTTTGAGTGAAAGCTAGATTAGAGTCAGAGAAAGAACAAAGAGGAGGTAAAAAAAAAAATGGAGATATGAATTTTCAAAATGTAGACAGCTCTTTTGGGAATTTGGCTCTGAAGAGGAGGAGAAGCTGGCCACCAGCTGGAGGGAAAATTGAATGAAATGCTAATTGAAAGGCCGCAATAGAAAGGGAAAGCTTGGATACTTACAACAAGAATAACTGATACTTCTTTTGATGCAAAATAGTTGGGTGGATTAAAAAAATGAAGAAATAGTTGCATGAAGAGCACAGCAGTAGTTATTGTTCTTAAATGATAGTTGTAAAAACTCAGATCTGGTATCTAATTATAATAACTAGAATATGTGTATATCCAGTCTGATGGTTGTCTAAATTTCCTGTGAAGTAGTCTTTGAAAACATCTACTGACAGTGAGAATATAAATGATGTTTGGAAGAGGCTGTAATAGGTCTGAGAAGAAGGGAGAAGTTTTAAAATACAAATTTAGGTTGGATTTCAAGCATAGTTATGACTACATATTTATTTTTCTCTTTTTCTCATGAAAATTATTTAAAACAAAAACAATAATAACCATAAAAAGAGAAAAAAACTTACAAATTCATTTTTAAATGAAACAGGAGGCAAATGTAATCCACAGACTCCAAATTATGTCTAAATCTTACCACGGTATTTGTGATTGGGCAAAAACTACATGAGAGTATACAGAGAGAAACATAAATAATGCCAGTAAGGACAAGTGGGCATTATTTCAGAAAATTATGAAACCGCCCTTTACAAATTATTCAATAATAAAGGGGGGCAAGGAGAGAACTCGGTGAGGGCCTAAACTTTGCAAAGGCACAGGCATCACCAAAAATAATAATAACCTGCCGCTGTTCCCTAATTTGCTTTCCTATAATTTCTATTCAGGAATCACGTATCTCATGGTCATAAAGATTCTTAACTTCCCCCATCGATAACGTCACTGTTGTGAAACCTGTGGCTAGTTTTTGACATTATCTTCCAGGCCCTGCATTCCAGTGGAACAGCTGACCCACCCAGACCAGTGGCCCTTGCTGAGGAACTGACTCGACTGATATTGTGACCCCCATCCAAGAAAGACTTTGCAAAGAAGACAATTTCTAAACCCGTATGGTTCCCCCGAATCCAACCAATTAGCAGACCCAATAGCCTGGACTTTTGCTCTCCAAACTATCTTTAAAAAGCCTTTTTTCCCAAATTTTCAGGAAGATGGATTTGGGAAAATCCTCCCATCTCCTCACATGTGATGATAAACCTTTTCTTTGCTGAAACATCTGCTGTCTCGATGTATTGGTTGCCTCTTAAGCAGCAGGAAATGAACCTGATTGGCAGTAATGATTACAAGAAAAATAAATTTTCTAAATATATATCCCTTGATTTCAACAAGATATGTAGGAATTGGGATGAATGAAAAGGCAGAGGAAGCTCTTCAGCAAGTGATTGGGCTCAGGACTTGGAGCAGCATAGTGAATCACAAACAATTCATTCAGTCTGTGTCTATGGCGACAGAGATGAAGCGAGTCTTCAGAGTATAGAAACTTCTTGCCTAGTATATTACTGGACCACTTTCCATATAAAGAAAATCAATAAATGTGGGTAGATTAGGAATATTTAAAATATTTAATGTTTAATAATATAATAAAAGAAATGACATACTATAATTTTAAAGAAATGTAAGTAAAACAAAAAGAAGACAACACAGAAACCTACCAACAGACAAGGTGACCAGAAAAAAATACTACCACAGAGAAAACACAAATTTTCTCATGAATTAAGATTTTAGTAAATCCATCACTTTGATAAAGGAAGACCACGGCACAGAAATAAAAAGAAAAAGTAAGAGGATAATAAATACGTAGGCAACAAATGGGATACAGAACTGAAGGAAAAATCAGGGAACATTCGCGACAGCATACAGCAATAAAGACAAACTGGGAAGGAGCACAAGGAAAAAGACCCCATAGAAAAGATGGTAGGAGACAGAATGGAAAAGGGAAAATCAAGCACAAGGAAATGGAAATAAGAGTTAAATAATATAAGAGAATAAACAGATTTAGAAGGTAGGCGAAAGCATATAGTATATATATAATTGGAATCTATAAAAAAAACCAAAATAATGAAATAGAATATAATTTAAAAATATATAATAGCAATATTTATGTACAATTAAAAAGAATTAATAAAAGAGGAAACCATTTGGCTGAAAAAGGAAATCGCATCTCTTTGAGAGAGAAATTCAATTAGGGTTCATATTTTTTTCCACAACAACATAGAGTGTTAAAAGAAGGTAAAACAATATATAGAAGAGATAATATCATCAGAGGCTTTATATTCACCCAAACCTTCACCAGATATTTTTGAGAGAGAAAGAGAGAGACAGAGAGAGAGAGAGAGAAAGAGAGAGAGAGAGAGAAATCTCAAAATATGACAACAGATTTTACTAATGAGGCTGTGGGAAAACAGGCACTCACACTGCTGGTGTGATTACTATCTGGTATAAAACTTATAAAGAGTTCTTTGCTAATATCAATCAAATTAAAAACACATATACTTTGGTGTAGCGATTTTGCATCTAGGAATTTATGCTTATGATATTCATATGTGAAATGAAGTATTTTAAAGTTTATTTAGTTCATTATATGTAATAGTTAAGTCGGAAACAACATAAATAAATAAATTCTTTATATCTACATAGTGACATACGTGTATGAAGAAATTTTTATGTGTTGATATACAAAGATCTCCAAAATAAATAATTAAATAATAAAGAACAGAAGAGTGTGGATGTTATACAGTCATTCTTTGATATACATGGGAGATTGGTTTCAGGACCCAAGGGATACCAAAATTCAGGGATGCTCAAGTACTTTATAAAAAATGGCTTAATATTCATATGTAACCTATGCACATTCTCCCATATACTTAAAATTATCTCTAGATTACTTATACTACCTAATACAATGTAAATGCTATGCAAATAGTTGTATTGTTTAGGGAATGATGACATGGAAATAAAGGTTGTACATATTCAGTACAGACTCAACCATCCATTTATTTTTTATTTTCTGAATATATTCCATCCCTGGCTGGATCCAGGGATGCAGAACTCGCAAATATAGAGGTATAGATGAAAATAAAAACATTAGAAAAGTAAGATATTTGTTTTTGTTTTTACATGTATTAATATTTTATAGAAAGACAGAAATCACAAACAATATTTATTTTGAGGACAAGCTGTGGGAAAACAGAGGATGGAAAAGACACTAGGAGAAAGATTTTCACTTTGTCTCTTTTATGATACCTTTTGCTTTTGAATCATTGGACTGTGTTATATTCAAAAAGGAAATTGAATAAATATAATGTTAAAAAAGAAGGAACAAATATAGTAGGTGACCACCTGAACAAATAATCTTAGGTTCACAAACTAATTCCTTCCTAAAAAGCTTTTGTGAAGTCAACTTGGAAAAATGCCACATGTATAGCATTATTTTCAAAAGCATTGATTATATTAGGGGAAATAAAGAACTACAAACAATATCCTATGATCCTGTTCATCTATGTGGCAGTAACACAAAACAAAGTAACGTCACTAGCTTTTCTTGAACTAAAATCAGAACATGTGACAATCCTATTGAATTATTTATTAAAAAAATAATGAAAAATGCAATTGCACGATCATTAGTCATCATTTAAGATTTAAATGATTTAAGGAACTGTTGAAATCCTTGCTGTTTATGTGTCAGAGATATTCCATCTCTGTCATCTTGCAATATTAAGATTTCTTAAATGATCTATATCATCGAAAAATTACTGAATATATTTTAGGGTAGGGTGTGTTTGGAAATATACACAAATTACACAAAATTCCCCATTGAAGAAAGAGTGCTATAAGTTAGCCACACGTGAAAATCACTGTAGAATACATTCACAAGACCCTGATTCTCTAATGCATATGTAGTTACTGTCTTTTCTAAAATAACAACTATTTTAAGCAGCAAAGTGGTAACATTCCTTGAGTCTACTCTTGTATTATTGAATGAGAGCACAGAAATACCAAATTGCCAACTTTAGTAAATTTTCATAGGCATAAACAATTATGTTTCTTTCATTGTTTTGACTAGGATATATAACTAAAATATTACCTCTGGACAGCTCTGGAAGTAAAATTTCTAGTAATTCTGTTGCCATCTAGCCACTCTACGCAGAAGTATGGTGTTTAACTTTTGGATAATACTATGCCACCATCATCTTGGATCCTGGTTATTACTTTGAAATAGGAAATTAAAGTGTAGGAAAAATATAACAGAAAATCAAATTAATATTACTATTAATAAAATGGATACATGATCATTAGATAACTTAAAATGAGAAAAATCTTGCCTGCTTAAAAAATTTAATTTATTTTAATAAGTTACAGAATTTGTTCATAAACAGGCTATTTTAAAATTCATTTGATTTCAAAAATATCATTTTTTTCAGAATCACTTATGCCATACATCTGTAGTGCAATTATCTAGTACTTGAAAATGTTCTTTTGAAAGACTTCTGTAAAGTCAAATCATTAATTTTTTTTCTCCTTTTTTTATCTTAACTCATCTTTTAAGTATCATCTACAGTGACTCTACGTTCTCCATCCAAATATGTGATAATTAACTGGGATGAGACTGTGTGCAGTGTAAGTTGCTTTCAGATAGAATCCCAAATTGCAATACATGTTATAAACCAAAGTAAATCAAGCTTTCTAAATTAATGTATCTTAAGTTTACACTGGTGACAATATAAAAACCAAAGCAGCTATTTGGACCAAAGAAAGCTGCAAAGCATTTTACTGAATAGGAGAAGTTAAATGAAAATTAAAACAACAGATTAATGAGTTTGCACTTCTTTATGGCTGCTCAATGCTTCTGTTTTTAAATTAACTCTCTAATTATCCTGTTTATAAATCTGTTCATATGATATATGTTTTTCAGTATATTCAATATCTAATTACAGTGTTTGTTAATGGAAGTGTTTTTTATAAGATATGTTAAAACGTATCTCTTTTTTAGAAATAGTTAATTGTAAGTGTTATAACAAGAAGTGCCTACCCTATTAAAACTGATGAACACTAACATTCTCCAAATAAAGAAAAAAACACAGCCACATACATGTGGATCACTAAAACAAATAACTCACATAAACAATTACAAAGTAAAAATTTTAATAGTCATATCAAATATTTTTCCACTTACTTGAACTTTCTGAGAATTGCTTCATCAGGCTCACTGAAGAAGTATAAAAGGCATATACATACATATATATATATATAAATGTCTCCTTGGAAAGGGAGTAGTTTTTAAAAACATAATTTATAAATGATTTTGTCATTTTTTTTTCTCCTTTAAAATTCCTTTAAGATTTGGCTGCTATTGGAAGAAAAGACAAGTAAAACTTATCAAAATAGTGAACGACAAAATATCCAGTAATATCACTTCTAATAGAAAATTACCTGAAATAACAACAACAGAAAGCTTATGGCTCCAAAAGCTCTCCTATAAAATGCAGATGGGGGTACCTGGCATCCACTCCCTCTTGTTTCTCTCTTTGTAATCTTAAAAGTCTATGTCTATGATTAATCCAAATAGAAAAGTAAAGTCTAGCTCTTGGGTCTTGAAATTATAGGGCACAAAGGCATCCAACATGATCCTTTATTTTATTTTATTTTTTAACAGGAAAAAATGGCATAGAATTTTATTAATGTGCACAGGAGAGAACTACTGAGTGATTACCTACCCCACCCTGGTGTGTTCAGATACTTATACAACATTCCGAGGTTACAGAAAAAATAGGGGTTAGGAACACTTAGATGTGATGTTATAATTTTATTTCCACAGGTCCTTTTCAGAAAACTGTCTCTCTATTCATTTTAATCCTTTAGAACATTTGTTTTCTGTGGCAGGTGATTTTGTCCTCCACAATAAACATTTGGAATGTCTAGAAGCATTTTTTATTATCACTATTTTGGGTTGGGTGGATCCACAAAGACTCCCTTATTGAACAAACTTTAGTAAGGCTTTTCTGAGCCCTCTTCTTGATAAGGCCTTGACCTTGGCATTCTATGTCCTTGGCTCAATTTTAGCAAAGAATCCTGCTAAGTCAGTTTAGTGAAAACCCTGTCACCCCCATCCCTGTTGACTGATTAAATTCCTCATCCCTCAGCCTTCATATCTAAGTGTTGGCCTGCCTTTAACAAGAATTCTGTTAAGTCACATTGGCAAAAATCCCACTACCCTTGATATCTAATCAAGACTCTTTTAGCAATATTCTATTCATTGACACCCCCTTCCACTCTGGTATTTGGTTATAAATCTGCAGCTGTCTTTGGAGCATCAGGAATTGAGTTTAATCTCTTTCCTCTATTGCAATGATCTTGGATTCAATTGCAATGTCCTTAAATAAAATATTTATTGCTGTTTTTAACAAATATCTAGTGCATTTTTAGATAAATAAAGGTTTGAATAATTTCTCTTTAACATGATACTATTGGCATCTAGTGGGTAAAGACCAAGAATGCTGCTGAGCATCTTACAATGCACACGAAAGCTCTGCTCAATAAAGAATTATCCAGACCAAATTGTCAATAGTTCTGTGGCCGAAAATCCCTATCTAGAGGGTTATGAGAATGGCTAACATACACGTGACCTAAGGTGTTTTTCTACCCATACCTGTAGTAAAATAATTAAGCCAATCTGCATGTGGTTTGCACTATGTTTTTTGAGCCTTGTCAATATTCAGGGCTAGAATTTTGGAAATTTGTGGAGAGGGAAGCTGCTGGACCTAGCCAACCTAACATAGTGATTGAGCTTTGGGAATAAATGGTTATACATCTCAACATTAGCCAAGGAATGTTTAAAATCTGACTGTTCAGATCCTATACTGGCTGGCATAATGCAGACTTACAGAATATCCACGCAGCTCTGGGTTAAGTGGCTCTGCATGGTCAGGCTTGAAAGTGTGATGCCATTTGGCACCAGAAGCAATAACAATGGACTGCTCGCACTGAATTACCTCTAAGCCGAGCATTAAAATAACCATCTTAGTACTGAAGAAGCCCTCGGGATGTTAAATTAATTCAAGCAAGAACCTCCAGAGAGAGCTAGCTAGTTAAATTCCTTCTCACAAGGCAAGTGTGAACTCCTGTAAATAACAGGAAAATTAATATGAGAGAACTAACAAGAATAAAGAACTAAATATAATTTCACATTATGTGTCAATTATTAAATTGATTGATATATGTATTAATGCTACAGCAGCACAGAAAGATTAGTAGTCACAGAAAGCTTAACAGAGGAGGATGGAAGAGATGGAAATGAATAATATATATAAAATCTTACTTAGCACACTTCTAGAATAATAAAAGTCCTTGGAAACAGAGTAGCTATCACTCTTATCTGTTACCTGTTTCTCTTTGATAGGTGGTCAAATGCTATTAAAAGTTACTGAGATGAGAAGGAAAAAGAAATGCCAAGTTGCAAAGTCTGAGTTGAGGGAATGGAATAAAGATATAATATTCATCAAGTTCAGCATAATGTTTATACAGATTGAGTCTAAATCTGTGATGAGAATTATTGGAAATATCAAGCTGTTTTTTCAGGGATTGAAGGATTACAATTCAACGTCCCACCCTGTGCTTCCATCAAATGGAAGTATTGCAAGTCTCTAGTTACATACTGGTTCCCTCGTTCCAATTCTATTTGAACATGATGTTCTCCCTTCATGGAACCCCTTTGCCTAATCCTTGCCTTAATCAAATTCTCCTGGGGTAATCATCGGTACCCTTACCCTTTGGTCACCATCTTCTGCAGGACTGCCTTGGCTACTCCATGCTTCCATGAGAGTAAAGTGTCCTTTTCCTTTCTAACTCCCTGTACTCATTATGCTTATCACCTTGCTTTGTAATTTTTTGTTTACTTATCTGTGAGGACTTTTCTTTTTCACTAATCTCAGTTTCTGGTACAGCAGCTTTATACCCAAGCGAAGCCAATATGCATTCCTGATTGACTCTCTCTGCTTAAGAGCTTTAGGTAAAATAATTACCTTTTTGTAATTACAAACACACCCACACAAGGCAAATGCGAAGAGACAAGGAAAAAAAAAACTTCAATAGTCAAGGCAAAGAATGAAGGCTAAGAAAAACTTTAATATTTATTGTCTTTAGAAAAGATCTTTAATTTCCTTTTCTTCTATTATGAAACACAGAATACTTTCTATGAATCATCAAATCTCATTATTTATTTAATATAAAATATTGATGCAGCATTTTGGCGTAAAGCACTCTACAACGTGCATGTGCTTTGTAATCAGACTGTTTGGGTTTAAATCCTCACTTCACCACTTATTAACAAGATACGTTACTTTCTTTGTCTGAATTTACTCTTCTAAAACAAAACAAAACAAAAAAAGAGGAAAAATAAGAATACTTACCCCGTCAACAGTCTGTGTTGAATCTTAAGTGAACTGATAAATGAAAATTGCTTACAAATGTGTCTGGCAAGCATCAGCGTAAGCATTACATGTTATATTATAACAACATATTCTAGATTAACACATTTGCTTACCACTTTTGAAGACATAAAGACTGTAATGCTAAATGTAATACTGACAATGTGTTCATCTTCTCTGCTTTATGAGACTGAATTAAAAATAATAATAAGGAAAATAAGTGCAAATATATTCCAGGTATTTTCCATTTGTCTTTCCATTCCTGCACTTCACTCTTCCTTATACTTTCTATAAATGACATTCTTTGCTCTTTGATTTCCATTTTTTTTTCTGGATATTAGAGGGATTTAAAAAATTTGGAATGGGGAAGAGTGAAATTGGGTATTATTTTCCAAACTTCACTCATGTTGTCCCTGGAGTTAATAAGTTCACTGAAGGCTATAGATTCTGTTGGGAAGTTCTGTACAGAGATGTTTTCTCTGTGTTCTGGCAATTTATCTTTTCCTTTATCCATTCTGTTTTTGTATTGGTTTTCTTTTGCTGCTATAAAAAATCACCACAAACTTAGTGGTTTTAAATGAAACAAACATGTTATCTTACAATCCTGTAGATCAGAAGTCTGACACTTATCTCACTGGGCTAAAATCAAAGTGTCAATAGGGTTGCATTTTTCTGGAGGCTGTACAGGAAAATGCATTCCTTTGTTTTTTCTAGGGGCTAGCAGCTCATAGCTCCCTTTTGCCATCTTCAAAACTCTCAATATTTCATCTCTATGAGCATTCTTCCATGGCCACCTCTCACTCTATCCATAGCTGGGAAAGTTTATCTGCTGTTGAGGACCTATGTGATTAGATTGAGCCCACCAGGGTAATGGAGGATGCTGTCCACATTTCAAGGTCCTTAAACTAATCACATCTGCAAAGACCATTTGGACATGTAAGGCAAAAGTTCTGGGGATGAGGATGTAGGCCTCCTTTGAGCTCCATTATTCTACTTACCATAGGTCTAGAATGGTACACTTTCCCAGCTGTTACTAGCCTTGAGGTACTGCAACATATTTTGATGTTTCCCTTAACCTTGCCCACAAATCTATGAATATAATCTTTTTAAACAGCCCATTTTGACCTTGCAAGGCTACTCAGAGACAAAGATGAAAATACATTGGAGAGGGATATCAATGAAAATTGGATTATGCAAACCTTTTAGAAGAGTGTGAATTTATACAGAATTGCTTGGCTGAATTATTAGTAAGTAAAAACATAAAGGATCTGTAGAATGAGACGATCATGTGAAACAAGCCAAATACTTTTGAAAAATTCCTGAGAAAATCAGGGCATCTAGGCACCAGGAACTGTAGACAGTGAGGATGAGGTGAAGCATTTAAAAACAGAGGTAAACTTCTGCACAATGTATTAACTATAGTTTCAGGAAGAACAATGGAGGTTTATTTTCTAGAGACATTGAATGGAGAAGACTATGAATTTCTGGGCACCTAAGAAAGGTAGAGAGGGTAGCAGGGAAGGGTTGAAAATCTGTCCTCTCAGGGTGTTACTCAGCCAACCAGCCTTGCCCTGCTCCTACAATCCCATCAGGTAGGGCTATAACTAGCCGTGTCAGAGATTGTCTGTCTTGGAAATAAAGGAATCTATCTACATTAATGTCCTGCACATACGGACATTATGGGAATTCTCTAAAGAGTGGCCTTTTCATTATCACATCACCAACAGAAAGTCAACTAGGTAATAAACAACACTCTAGCATAAAAAACTTCCAATGATCATGTCAGAGGAGGGGGTATACACTAATAAGAATAGAGTGCTTTGAAAGCTCCAGGAAGAGAACAACGACCACAAAATATTTTAGAATTTTTAAAAATTCTAAAATATCTATAAAAGTTTTTAAAACTCACCATAATTCAAAACCAAAGAAATTTCTCAGAAATCTGGAGAAAATAGGAACAAGGATGATTTTAAAAAGATACTTGTAACATCACCCAAGACAATATAAAAATGATCTAATAACAGTTCCAAAAAGAAAGAAGAGTAAAAGGGACAAAGTATGGGACTGAGGTTAAGGGGCTAGATCCTTCTTTCCTTTCCTAATTCTTGGCTTCTAGAGTGTATGCATGACTGTAAAGCTCGAGATGGGTTAGTGTTCATTCCTGGAAGCAACTTTCATTGGTAGCAGCAGTTCTGCCCACCAAGAGCAATGTATTTAGTGGTAGAAGGAAATGGTGTTAGTTTAAATCAACTCATTTGCTTCATGACGTCATCTGTAGTTCCTTTGTCTTTTCTAGATATCTGCATTTCCTCTAATGTGGCTCACCGTTGGCAACAATGCAGTGACAAATAGTATGCATTTTTGAAATTGCTTAAACAAATAGGTTTTTCATGATTTTGTGGAATATCTTTAATTGCTTTTTGTTTTGTTTTTTTTGCTCAGGGTTTAAATTGTCATTCTTTCAACAACTGCACTGTTCTATCATTTTTTATTGTTTTATTTGCTGAGATAACTCGCCTTCCCTCTCTTAGTGATTATGTGAATTTTTCCCTAGAAGTTCTTTGTATAAATAACAAAATTCTCTGCTCTGGACAGGTACGACAAGACAGTGGGGAAATTCTTAGTGCGTTTAGACTTAAACAGTCTCTTTCTCTCTCTCTCCTCCATCCCTTTCTCCCACTGTACGCACAAACACACACATACACAAATACATATGCATACACACATTTAGCATTTATTTCTAATTCTTTCCTATAGATATTTAATGCAGAATTTTTTTATAATATCAAACAGTAATATAGACTTATAAAATAAATTTTACCCATCTAGAAAGGTATGTGGAAGTAAAAAGTCCTAGTTGTCTAATATTTATTAAATTCATAATTAAATTAGAAAAGAGGTTTTTTCTTGTACACATGGAATATTCAAAGACTCTTTTTCAAATCCTTATCAATTTTTTTGCTAAACCCTATTTTAGAATGTATTTAATTACTTACGAAAATAAATGGAAAAACCAGATATACGTGTTATTCAAGCTACACTAGAAAATGACACATTTTTTTCTAGTCCTAAGCAAAGGCTGCATAGCTTTTTCGGTGTTCTGTGATTGGAACAAACATGAGCTATGTGTAGTATTTTATGCACACGTATTATAATCAATCCAATCCCATTAGACTGGGTAAACAAATTAGCCCTAAAATTGCTGAAATTTATCATAGATTCCAATAAATGTTCACGCGTTATTTGCTCTGTTCTCCTTAAACATGTGCTGCTAAGTCTGTTTTAGGCTTCCACATAGGATTAAGCCTTTCCAATCATATCGAAAGCCAGATTGCTTAACTACAGCACACAGTGTCATGCTACAGATAATCCATGCCCTTGATTAATGTTCTTATGATCAATTGCTGTCTGGAAGTGACTCCTTCCCATCACACTCTTCACAAAAAGAGCAGATGGTATTTAAAAGGTTATGGCAAGAGGGCATTACAGAGGTCAAATGGAACATCGATCAAGTGGGCAGAAAAATTGCCTTTTTTCTTCTTCTTTCTTCTTATCGTAATAATCCACAAGGGAATGAGGTGTATGAATTATAGTTTGATCTATAGTTGAAGCACTAAGATATTTTCTTGTTTCAAATTCCTGTGTTGTTTTGGGTAATGAACCTGGAAATTGGATTCCTTGTGTGCCAATAAAAAATTGTACCAATATGAGCATCTAAAACAAATAAGTTTTAGACTCAAGGAGAATTTTTCAAAAATTGTAATGCAGCCAGAGGGTTCTAACTTAATAAAAACTTTAATATATAGTGACTCTTGGATCAATTTTTACAAGGGTAATGGCTTTATTTATATAAAATTATACCAAATTTTCATTTTTATATGAAATTAAATACTGTGCCTTGTGTATAGATTTTTTTTTCCTCTCTTCTTTTCCTTTATCACATTAGAAACAGTCTATCATATATTTCAAAGTGATCAATACTCTTTTTAATTTCTATGCTTAATTCTAATTAGGTAGAATCATGAAAGGGAGGCTGTATTCCCATGTGTAAAATACAAAAAAAACTAAGAAAATGTCAGGATAAGGTTTTTTAAAAAAACTGAAATGTGTTATTTTCATAAACTGGCACCTTCAAATACACAGAAGTATTTTAAATGACCATGAATTGGTCCTTTCCACACAATATGCTAATAATAAATATATTAATTACATAAATAAAGATATATGTACCCTGGAGTTCATGGAGAAAAAGAAAAGCCTTTTGAACATGATGGTAGAATTTTTATGATATGAGATATTTGTGTAGATTTCTATTTTTCTAAGGGCTGTCACATACAATTCCTGATTAGTCAACAATCATTTATTGAATGCCTACTCAGTACAGAAGTGTTAGCCATGTGGGGATGGAAAGACAACTTTGTTGTCAAGTCATTTAAATATAATTTGGGAGGAAACAATATGCATATAAAAAGTAAGATAACATTGTTGATAACTTTTTCAAGAATTTTCTTAGGAGAATAATGGATTGAATGTTACATGTTTAGTTCTTACAATAATGCTGTTGTGATATTACTAGATGGAGAGATGCCTGTGATCTAGATGGTCAAGAAAGGTTTCAGATTACTGAAGAAAAGGCTTTAAGAATGAATAGCATTTAGAAAGAGGTTGGAATCAGGTAAAGCTTTACAGAAAGAGAAAGCAAAGACACAAAATCAGTGTATCCCTAGTTTGTTTAGGCCAATAGAGCTGAGGTGGAAATTTCATACAGCAAACAGATTTGAAAAGGTCTATGGAGGCCAGATTGTAAAGGAGCCTACATGTTGTGCATAAATGTTTGAATTGTGTGATAAATGCAAATGTTTTTGAAAGAAAACATTTTACTTCACACAATTGTATGCTATGCCCTGCCAGTGATATATAAGGTCTTTCCATTTTTCCAACAGTTGATTTGGAGACAGAAAGTAGAATGGTGGCTAACATACAAACTTTCTTTTACAAACATGTATGGCTTTTAACAGTGCCCTAGCTACTAGTATTAATTAATCTGAAACAAATAAAAATTAATTTTACTAGATGCCATCCTGAAGGAATGGAAATCTACTCTTGTCAAAAGACTAACTTACAGGCCAGGTGCGGTAGCACACGCTTGTAATTCTAGCACTCTTGGAGGCCTAGACTGGTGGACCGTTTGAACTCAGGAGTTCCAGAGTAGCCTGAGCAAGAGTGAGACTCTGTCTCTACTGAAAATAGAAAGAAATTAGCTAGACAACCAAAAATATATAGAAAAAATTAGCTGGGCATGGTGGCATATGCCTGTAGTCTCAGCTACTCAGGAGACTGAGGCAGAAGAATTGCTCGAGCCCAGACTACCTTATGTCAAAGGATTGAGGAACATTTATTCTATGTCTGTAGAGTAAATGCATTACATGCATTACAATAGGAGGCAGGAATAATCAGGAAAGTTTCATGACAGAGATTGATTACTGGACTTTGAAGAGTTTATTGAGTGATTATTTTGCATCAGGCCTAATTAGACATGGGCCCTCTTTCTCAGCAGTTTCCAAACTAGTATGCAAGGCATGTTGCTATATAAAGCGTGGTGGGTGATATGGATTCTATAAGAGGGACTTATAACAGTGGCCCAGAAGACTTCCTGAAGAAAGAATATGAAGGCTAATCTTAGAAGGAAGCACTGTATTCAACAATGTATGAGAGGAAAAAAATACCAAAATGGACTGGGGCAGGTGTTCGCCTTGCAAATGTTTTTACCCCATCCCAATATTCTGATATAGCTCTGAGGTCAGGACAAGGGGTCCTCCTTTTAACCCACTTCAAATCACTGAATTTAGTCTGAACAAAAAAAAAATAATAATATGGAAAAAAGACTGTACTTTAGATATATTAAAATGCAAAATGGAAGTGAGAATAGAAATGAAAAAAATTTTCAATGAAGGATATATTTTTGCTTGTCTGATCCCTACAGACAAGAATATTATTTTGGCTTTCTCTTCAAGCATAATGGGTAAAATACAGGAATAATATCAGTAAATTTCCATCATGATTAAAGCACAAAACTTTTAATCTATAAAATATAAAAAATTAGGGCTGTTGTCTGGCTCATACTAATTTCCCCAGGGGTGATAGCTAAGCTAACATCATTATACTTGGGAAGCTCTTCCTCTCTCTAGAACCCTCTCTCTACTAGAAAATATAAATGAGAGATACAATCTGTTTACATGTTCTGCCTTCCTGGCCACAGTGATTGGCTTAAAGATGTACATGTGGCTGTACCTGAATCAACTGATCTCTTTTGCCTAGCAGTTTTCTGAAAAAGAAGCTGGGACATAGAGAACCCTTAATTTCTCAGAATGTCATGCTATGAAACGTAAGCCCCAAATCGGGGACTGCTTGCTCTAAGTTTCCTATTGTTTACTTCAGCAAATGATGGCAGCAGCTCTGAACATAATTATATTAGTATTAGATAAATCCTTAGGATTTGACATGCTAACGCTTTTTTCTATGCATAAATTTAGCCATGTCTTTGATAAATATTTGTTCAGTAACTGCTACTGTCATGGAGTGTCTTTTTAGGTATACATGGAATACATAGAAAGAGGTTCATCTCATCCCTTAAAAGGTAATGTTTTGCCAAAGTAATTTTATGAATAACAATTACTTTCATGTCTCCCCACTGCCATAGCCCTTTAGACTCTGTCCATATTCTTTATGATTTACAGCATACATTTAAAAATGAACATTCCAACAAACACATTAAGTTTTTACAGCACTATTTTGTGCCCTTGTACACAATATTTCAGTAGGCTGAAATATTAACAGAAATAAATATGAATCCCTGTGTCTATAGGTAAATATTAGCCTTGAAAAATGGAGCCTAGCCTATGTACATTGCAGATAATTATTTTTTAATTTCTTCAGTTAAAGTAATAGACAGGATGTATTGTAAAATTACAGAAATATCTTCATGGGGAAAAATAGTCTATTATCAAATTCTTGCAAGATTGTTTATCTGGCAGTCACCAGCTCACTATTTTAAAATCGGTGTTAACACAAATCAGTCTATACTAGATCAGAAAAAAGTAAAGGAGGCTTTATGATTTTTCTTTCTTATAGTCCTAAATGAGTGAAACGTTCATCAAGAAGCATGAGTCTTCACCAGCATCTATATATGGCAGTTTTCCTAGAAGAAAACAGTGAACTAAAGCACATTTATTGCAAATAAATCATTAAAGGTAAACTTTGAAATTTCCTCTATCCATCCTTGATCTGATACAGAATTAGGTGAATACTATTTGTGATACTAGATAGTGTGTTTTAAAGAAGACTTACAAAATTAATTACAGACCTTGGGAACCAAGTGAACTAGAGAGCTAGAGAACATAAACAAGCACTGTAGTGTCAGAATTATCCCAGTTGTAGAGAGGATGCCAACTCTTTGTGACCTCATGGTGTGGGTCATGATTTTCCTGCACATCTCTTTTTTAATTAGAATAAACAAAAGAGACATGAACCACTTGTGATGCGCACTGCAGGAACAAAGAACACTAAGTACATCGAGTGAGTTCCATAAAAGAATTAGAGCAACGATGCTTAAGGGAAAGCCTGATATCAAACGGCTCAAAATTTTTATTCAGAGATGGGCTTAAAGACAAATGCATCATAAAAATAAAAAGAAACATGGTCATGTATATTTTATCCCAATGCCATCTTCATATTAAGTATTGTCATATATTTTAATCATTATTGAACAGAGATATAAAAATAGTAAATAAAGTAAATACTACCAATTGGTTGGCAGGTTTTTAAATTACAGTATGTGCTAAATCTTGTGGAAAAAAAAAAGCAGTCCAGCTCAAAAGTTTGTGCTCATATTTACAGTGTCGATAAGAACAATTTAGCAAATTTTCATTCAAGAAGAATGTATAGTTGTTCATTGTAACCTTTATTTGTGTATGTATATCTGTATATTCTAGTATGTATATTTAAGACGTACAATGTGACATTTTGATATACATATACACAGTGAAATAATTACTACAGTCAAGCAAAATAACATATTCATCACTTCACATATTACTAACTTTTTTATTTATATGGTAAGTATGCCTAAATCTACTCTCTTGGCAAACTCCAGCATACAATATAATATCATGAACTATAATCCTGGTGATATACAATAGATCTCTAGATGTATTCATCCTAATGGCAACATTGTACTCTCCATATTCTCCCCACCTGCAAGCAAGCCCCTGGTAACCACTTTGTACTCAGTTTCTATGTATTTGACTTTTTTCAGATTCTATATATAAGATCATGCAATATTTTTTTTTGCGTATGGTTTATGTCATTTAGCATCATATCCTCCAGGTTCATCCGTGTTGTCACAAATGACAAGACCTCTTTTTTTTAAAGGCCGAATTTATATTTCCATATAAATATGCACACAGACACACACACACACACACACAGCCCATATGTATATACCACAATTTCATTTATCCACTCATCTGTACATGGACACTTAGGTTGTTTTCATATCTTGGCTGTTGTGAATAATGCTGAAATGAACATGGGAATGCAGAGATCTCTACAAGGTGGTGATTTCATTTCCTTTGCATATATATGTAGAAAAGTGATTATTGGCTGATGTAAGAAGTCTATTATTTTTAATTTTCTATTTCAAAATATTAGGGGGTATGAATGTTTTAGGTTACATGGATCATTTTTGTAAAGTTTGAGTTCTGGCTATAGGTGTGCCTATCACCCAAATAGTGTTCATGTTACTCATTAGGCTGGTTTATTCCCCTTCCCTCCGCCCTCCCTCCTGGTTACTTGCCATTGAGTTTTACTCCCTCTGAGCACATGTGTGCTGATCAGTTAGTTCCAATTTAACAGTGAGTACATGCGGTGTTTGCTTTTTCATTCTTGAGATACTTCACCTGGGAGAATGGTCTTCAGTTCCATCTAGATTGTGGCAAAAGGTATTACTGTAATTCATCTTTTTTATGGCTAATACTCCATGGTGTTCATATACCACATTTTATTAATACACTCACAAATCAATGGGCACTTAGGTTGATTCTACATCTTTGCAATTGTCAATTGTGTCACAATAAACATTCAAGTGCCGGTGTCTTTTTGATAAAATGACTTTTTTTCCCCTTTGGGTAAATACCTAGTAGTGGAATTTCTGGATGAAATAGTAGGTATACTTTTAGTTCTTTGAGGAATCTCCATATTGTTTTCCATAGAGGTTGTACTAATTTGCAGTCCTGCCAACAGTATATAAGCATTCATTTCTCTCTGCATCCATGCCAGCATCTATTATTTTTTGATTTTTTAATAAATCCCATTCTAAATGGGGTAAGATGATATCTCATTGTGGTTTTCATTATCATTTCCCTCATGATTAGTGATGCTGAGCATTTTTAAAATATGTTTATTGGCCATTCATCCTTCTCCTTTTGAGAAGCTTCTCTTTATGTCTTTTGCCCACTGTTTAATAAGATTGTTTGATTTTTTTCTTTCTAATTTGTTTAAGTTCTTTGTAAATTCTAGTTTTTAGCCCTTTTTTGGTTGTATAGCTTATGAATATTTTCTCCCATTCTGTCAGTTGTTTATTTGTTCTGTTGATTGTTGTCTTAATCGTGCTGAAGTTTCTAGTTTAATCAAATCCCATTTATTAATATTTTTGTTGTCATGATCGACATCGGGGTCTTTTTCATAAATTTTTTGCCTAGGCTGATGTCTAAAAGAGTTTCTCCTACATGTTCATCTATTGAGATTAACATATGGTCTTTGTGTTTTCTTTTGTTTGTGTAGTGAATCACATTTATTGATTTACTTATGTTAAACCATCCTTGCATCCCTGGTATGAAGTCCATTTGGTCCAGGTGAATTATTTTTTTGATGTGCTGTTGAATTTGGTTTGCTAGTATTTTACTGAGGAGTTTTTCATATACATTCATAAGTGATATTGGTCAATAGTTTTCTTTTTTCATATGTCCCTTCCTGGGCCTGGTATCAAGGTAATACTGGCTTCATAGAATTAGTTTGGGAGGATTTTCTCTTTCTCAATACTATGGATTAATTTCTCTATTGTGGGTACCAGATCTTCCTTTTAAGCCTGGTAGATTTTACAGCTGTGAAGCGATCTGGTCTAGGCTTTTTTTGTTATTTGTCTTGGGAAGCTTATCATTACTGTTTTGATCTTACTGTTCGTTATTGGTCTGTTCAGGAGTTCTATTTCATCCTGGTTGAATCTTGTAAGATTCTGTGTTTCCAGGAACTTATCCATTTCTTCTACATTCTCTAGTTTATGTGCATAGGGATTTATGTAATATTCAGGGATAATGATTTGTATTTCTGTAGTATCATTTATAATGTCATCTTTTTCATTTGTGATAGAGCTTATTTGGGTCCTTTCTCTTCTGCTCTCGGTTAATCTAGGAAAAGGTCTGTTGATTTTCTTTATCTTTTCAAAGGACCAACTTTTTATTTTGTTAATCCTTTTTGTGCTCATTTGTACATAGTGCTGTTCTGAGTATTTCATGCAAAGCAGGTCTGGTCATGGCAAATTCCCTCAGTGGTTGCTCATCTGGAAAGGACTTAATTTCTCCATCTATTGTGAAACTTAGTTATGTGGGCTACAAAAGTCTAGGCTGGCAGTTGTTCAGTTTAAGTCAGGCTCCAATCGCTTCTGGCTTGTAATGTTTTTGCTGGGAAGTCTGCAGTTAGCCTGTTGAGTTTTACTTGGTAGGTTATTTGATGTTTTTGTCTTGCTGCTTGCAGAATTTTCTCCTTCATTTTGACTTTGGCCAGGTTGATTACTATGCCTCTTGGAGATGACCTATTTGCTGTGAATATTCTTGGTATTTGATGTCCATCTTGTATCTGTATGTCTCAATTTCTGGTAA
>CAUYSK010033734.1:0-30560 GCA_963575035.1 Avahi laniger | reverse complement strand
AAATATATAGAAAAAATTAGCCGGGCATGGTGGCGCATGCCTGTAGTCCCAGCTACTTGGAAGGCTGAGGCAGTAGGATCACTTGAGCCCAGGAGTTTGAGGTTGCTGTGAGCTAGGCTGACGCCACGGCACTCTAGCCCGAGGAAAAGAGTGAGACTCTGTCTCAGGAAAAAAAAAAACAAAAAAGAGAGAACTATATTTATTTTTGAAAAAGGGATAGAGAAGTCATAGGTAGAAGTAGTCTGTCTGCACGGGCCAGGCACAGCGGGTCATGCCTGTAATTCTAGCACTTTGGGAGGCTGTCGTGGGAGAATCGTTGAGTCCAGAAGTTCAAGACCAGCCTGGGAAGCACAGGGGGTGTTGGGTCATTTGCCACTAGGTTGGATATCATTTAATGCACCTATAAAAAGAAAACGTCTTCAACATTATTTACGTGTCTAAAATATACCCTGACTCCTATCTAAGAACACCACCATCACCACATCCAGAGTTCAACAAGTATGATATAAATTTTATTTTGAGTTTTTGGCTCTAAGAGCTTATAACTCCTTTCTTTTGGAAACAAAATCTTAGGGAATTACAAAGGATACCATATGAATTATAGGAAAGAAAAAAGTCAAACAATTTTACCTCTCCTAAATATTAAATTCCTTGGATGAAATGCCTAAAGACACGAGTTATAAAATGGCCTTTGAAGATTGGGATGTTGACAGATTCCCAGAGTAAGAATTCCCAGAATAAGAATAAAGGGGCATTAAACCACTATTTACTTTAAACTTATAGCTGTCTGCCAGCTAGGGCCTTTAATCATCAAAGACTTACTGTGTTTAACATTCAATCTGCTGTATATATTCACCCAATTTCCCCGACACTGCTCTTAGACAGAAGTTCAAGTTGGAGGAAAGGGCTGAGATTTCCTACATCCGTATTATAATGTCTGAACAACAACTTCAGAGAAAAACTCGTTGTCCTGTATTAGAAAGCACCTTCGGTGCTCTCCAGGACAAAGGCTCTTAACTTTGTCTCTTAACTCGGCTCTTCCATTCTGTATATGGTATGCTTCCCTTGAGGCCAGCAGCAAAGGAGAAAGGAAACAAGTATCAAACAGGCAGGGAGTCTAAGTCCATTAACAAGTCTATACTTGGGACTAATTGATGGATTCCATTCAGCAGTTTCTGGCATGGACTGGAATTGATCGGGGAGGTGGGAACACATTCCAAAGAAGAGAACAAGGCATTAAGGTTCGGTTTAGCCTGAAAACAGGCCCGATAGGAGTAGCAGGCCTGTGTTAATGAGTACTTAGACACCAGTAGGGGCCTTTATTCAGCTGGCATGTGCCTGTACAGCCTTGCCAGTTGTTAAAATACTGCAATACTGCTATCTTGGTTGTTAAAGATTTTGAACAAATATCCAGACACCAGATTACACAGAGTCCTGAAAATGAGGCAGAGGAGCTTTGATCAAGATGGAAGGAAAGAAGGAATCTATGATGACATCTCAAAGACACTTAAACAGAGGAACATGGTGGAAAAGGTGATCCGGGAAGACTGTTTTGGCAGTGGTGGGTCTTTGGCCTTATCTGACCAGGAAGGGCGGAGGGGAGGAGTTTCATAATCCTGTGGCAGCCTTAGGTGGAGTTGTTTACTCTTCCAGCACTTCATGAGGAGTGGCCAGAGGGCTGGTAACTCCAGGACAGCTGAACTCTTGCTTATTTAGACACAAATAGCCCAGCCTTACCTGTGATTGCATATCCAGCCTGAAATGACCAAGGCTGTTGAGGTTTTTCTGACTAATACTCTTAGATTTTTATCAATCCATTAGTTTCCTAGAAAGCACTCTTAAGTCTCCTGTCTCTTGCCACTGATACCCTCCCCCAGGGAATAAACAGTTAAGTGGCACTTGGGCACCTAAGATAAGGACACAGAAGTGTCCATCAGGTTTGGCTTCTGGAGAAGACCACTGGCATCTGAGCAAGGGCAGGGTTAGTCCAGTGGGGCATGGGGGCAGAGGCCACGCGCCTGAGAATGAGGAATAGCCACAAGATGAAGGTGTGGAGTGAAGGAACACAGGTGGCCCCTTCAACAAGCCTGGCTGGGAAGAGCAGGGAAGTGATATGCCCATAGCCAGAGGCTACTACAAGGTGAAATGGGGACTCCTTTACAATTAGGCTTAAGCTTGGGCCCACGTTCTTATAACCAGGTTTTGCAAAAACTTGGTACCTGCCACCTCCCAAAACTGAGGCAACAGTTCTCTTGCCTACTCCACTTTCAAGGGTTAGAACTGTTAACACTGACTCCAGTCTTGAATCTGGGACCTTACAACTCACTGATAAGCTATCTGCACACTGCCTGCCACCTGCCTGGATTTCTGGGTACTCTCTCTGGCTTGTCTGCTGCAGGACCGTGCTCTGCTACCCACAGGCTATTCCACTGCACCTTTGTGGACCTCACCCCCTTGCCAACTGTGTGTCTGGACTTTGACTGGAGATTCTGACAGCAGGGATGATTTGACTGAATCCTAATGTCAGCTCCCAGCTCCTATTTCACTCAGTAGCTGGGAGATCCACGTCCTAGGTTCACCCTTTGACCTTCATTCCACTGTAAGCAACCCACCATACTCTGTCAATTTTTGAGATAGTCAACTGTATTTTGAGCCAAGCACAAGCTACATGAATGTAGCTGACGATATGCCTCACTGAGCGTGTACCAGGGTGGGTACAGACCAATGCAGAGTTACCCAAACAACTATCCAACTGGAAACCCTTGACTGTATTCACCAATCCCTGGAAGATCAAATTCCTAACAACACATAATAGCAAGCAACAAACCGAGAACATCAAGTTGGCTTGAGAACTGGAGGTGTTAGGAATCTGAGATGGAACAGTAGCCATCAGAACACCAGCAGAGATCAGTGTAAAGGTAGGCATGTCTGTGAGCAAACAATAGATCCAGAGTAATCAGAACTAGGTTAAATGTCAGTAAGAATCCACTGAAGGGCTGGACTATAGGGGAGAAAAACTATAACTACAACTAACCCATGACTACAACGACCTATGCAGTGATAGGAAGGAAAATGGACTCAATTTATAAATGGAAAATGAAAAACCCAGGCCCCTGGACAATTTTGAGAAACTTGAGGGGGAAAATGGTCAGATCAGAGTAAATCAGGTTGGGCTGTTCAAGCAGTGACCTCCCTCAGAGTTTAGGGCTATCCACCTCAAGTTCACTGCATGGTAAAGGCCAGATTACCAGTGAGAACCTTTCCTAATTTACTTTTTTTTTTTTTGAGACAGAGTCTCACTCTCTTGCCCGGGCTAGAGTGCCCTGGCATCAGCCTAGTTCACAGCCACCTCAAATTTCTGGGCTCAAGCGATCCTTCTGCCTCAGCCTCCCAAGTAGCTGGGACTACAAGCGCGTGCCACCATGCCTGGCTAATTTTTCTGCTTTTTGTAGAGACGGGGTCTAGCTCTTGCTCAGGCTGTTCTCGAACTCCTGACCTCAAGTGATCCTCCTGCCTCAGTCTCCCAGAGTCATTGGATTACAGGCATGAGCCACCGTGCCTGGCCAAAGTCTCTATTTTTATTACCCATAACACATAACAGGCTCATATTGCTATTTTCTGAAGTTTTAAAAGAACAAAATAAAAAAACAATTCCACTCTCTTTTTGTTGAACCAAGTGTTCCCCTGCTTCTGAATGCATTTTGATGGAGATCAGAAAGGGACCCAAGATAAAAAAAACAAAAAACAAAAAACAAAAAACAAAGAAAAGACCTCTAGGAAACAGCTCTTTGTCATAGAAGGGGAGGCTGTCCTTTGAAGTCTCTCCCCACAGCTTTGCTTAGGTAAGATGTTTTTCTACCTAAGACAATGAATCATTCTTGGAGATCTGCTATTGGAAAAGAGAGAAACAAACTATCACATACCTGCGTATCTGTTAATTGTTTTTTTTAAGTTAGTTTGTTTAAAACTCTGCTTATTACCTGGATCCACATCAGAAGAGCAAGGAAAAGAAAGGGATTCCACAGAACTAAAAGCTTCACTGTTGGCCTTTTGGCTGGGTCTCTGTTGGGCATAATCTCTTATGTCACACGCTGATGGCAGGTCCAAAGCATAGCTCTCCTCTGACTGGCTGCTTGGAGTGGCTTCCTGGGCCGCCATAGTCCTGCAATGGAAAAAAAAAAAAATTTAAATTCAATACCAAAGGCACTAAGAAGCAGGAACCTTCATTAGAGCCATAGCTAGAAGGCTCTTAAAGATCAAACACCAGTAAAGCCAGAATAATTTACAGTAGTCCCCCCTTATCCACAGTTTTGCTTACTGCAGTTTCGGTTACTTGCAATCAACTGTGGTTCAAAAATATTAAATGGAAAATTCCAGAAATAAACAATTGATAAGTTTTTAATTGCACACCATTCTAAATAGCATAATGAAATCTCTCGCTGCTGTCCTGCGCCACCCTGGATGCGAATCCTTCCTCTGTCCCGAGTATCCAGTGTATACACTCCCCGCCCCTTAGTCACTCAGTAGCCATCTCGGTTATCAGATCAACCGTGGCAGTTTTGCAGAGCTTGTGTTTAAGTCACCCTTATTTTACTTAATAATGGCCCCAAAGCTCAAGAGTAGTGATGCTGACAATTTGAATAAGCCAAAGAGAAGCCATAAAGTGCTTCCTTTAAATGACAAGGTGAAAGAGCTCAGCTTAATAAGGAAAGAAAGAAATGGTATGTTGAGGTTGCTAAGATCTACCATGAGAACAAATCTTCTATGCATGGAATTGTGAGGAAAGGAAAAGAAGTTCATGCTAGCTTTGCCATTGCACCTCAAACTGCAAACGTTATGGCCACGGTACCTGTTAAGTGCTTAGTTAAGATGGAAAAGGCATTAAATTCATGGGTGGAAGAGATGAACAGAAATGTGTTCTGATTCACAGCAACATGCTGCACCAGAAAGCACAGAGGCTGTATGAAGACTTCAGCAAGGGATCCCCTGAAATGAGTAATATTAAGCCACTTATGGAAACTAAGGTACGGTTACGTAGACTCAGGAACAGGTTTGCACTGAAAAATATAAAAATTACTAGAGAGGCTGGATTTGCCAATGAAGAAGCTGCTGTCACATTTTGGCAGTGTTGAATAAATTGATAAAGGAGAAAAGATACCATGCAAAGCCAGTTTTCAATTGCGATGAAATCAGGCTCTTCTGGAAGATGATCCCCAATAGAACCTACATTCATAAAAGTGCAAAGGAGTCACCAGGCATAAAGCATGGAAGGGCAGATTAACTCAGGTACTGTGTGGCAACACTGCAAGGCATATAATAAAGCCACTCTAGTGTCCAGAACGAAGAAACCATGTGCTTTTGAAAACAAAAACAAAAATTATCTGCCCTTGTTCTGGCAACATAATCAGAAAGTGTGGGTGACAGCCATCCTGTTTATGGAATGGTTCCACCAATGCTTCATCCCAGAGTGGGAAAATAGTTGGAAGAAGAAGGGTCCAAATTTAAAGTCCTATTAATAATAGACAATGCACCTGGCCATTGTGAATTTCATTGCTATGAAAATGAAAATGCTGAGGTTGTATTTTTACTTCCAAACACAACCTCATTGCTTCAGCCCCTTGACCAGGGCATCATTCTGTGTGTCACGGCCACATACTCTCCCTGGTATTTGATGGCATTCAATCAGCAATTGATGCAGACCCTAAACTGGACATAATGCAGTGCTGAAACCATTTGTTACTGCTGATGCAAAAACATTCATCAAAGCTGCTATGGATGAGTTAAAACCAGAAACTATAAATGCCTACAAGAAGAACTTAGGGAGTGGAGTCATGAATAATTTTAAAGGATTCGGAGGATTGATCAAGAAATTAGGAAAATCATTCACACAGCAAAACAAGTTGTTAAAAAAGGATTTGCCAACATGCTTGATGAAGAAATGGAAGAACACACTGAAGGCTATTGAAAAGTATTAAATGAGGAATTGGAAAAACTTGTTGAGTCATCTACAAAGAAAGAGGAAGAAGAAATTAGAGCAAATACAGCAATGCGGACATTACCGAAATTTGCCAAAGTGTTTTGAATTGCACTGAAATTAAAGGACAAAACTATGGAATACGATCCTTGGATGGAACACAGTACTTAAATCACCCATATGATCGATGAAGGATTACAGCCTATGCAACAATACTTTGGTGACTTAAAAAGAGATAACAACTTCTAGTGACAATGTTCTTCCGAAAGGTTTCAGCCAAAAAAACCTTCAATCATGGAGGACCCCCCAGCCATCAGTATCGTCATGGCTTGATGATCCAGGATCACCTGAAGCAGATGATCCTCCTTCGACACATCCTCAGAAGGTCAAGAGCAGCCTAATGCTCCATTATAATGCCTACATCCTTCACCTCCCTTCATCTCAGCAAGTATGCATCTCATCATCTCACATCACCACAAGAAGGATAGTACAATGTTTTGAGAAAGGCCAGGTGCAGTGGCTCATGCCTGTAATCCTAGCACTGTGGGAGGATCGCTGGAGGTCAGGAGTTCAAGATCAGCCTAAGCACGAGAGAGATCTTGTCCCTACTAAAAAAAATTAGCCAGGCAAAAGTCAAATAATTAATTTAAAAAAAAAAATTAAAAAAAATTTTTGAGACCACAGTCATATAACTTTCATTATGATATATGGTTATAATTGTTCTATTTTATTATTAGTTTGGTTGTTAATCTCTTATCGTGCCTAATTTTTAAATTAACTTTTATCATAGGTATGTACATATAGGAAAAAACATAGTATACAAGGGCTCAGTACGACCCACAGTTTCAGGCATCCACTGGGGCATTGAAATGTATCCTCTGTGAATAAGGGGGACCACTGTGCTTTCCCCTGTTATTAATGGTCTTCTTTACTTTAAACACAGTATTCAATCCTTTTGTAGTTCATAAGCTTGATGATTAGATTTTCATGTGCCTGTGTGAGATGTGCCTCCCTCAAACCTTATTACAAGGTCAGCACATTGTCCATCTAACATAAAAAAAATAAATAAACCAGCCCAGTATTTGTTTACCATGTTTTCTTTATCATGAGAAAGGAACAGTCTCAGCAGAAAGAAACTGTTACTAATTTCAGCTGGAAAATAAGCTGCACGTCTGAAAAGGGAAGCGTTCAATCCTAGAGCTCCCCACCCATGAAATATTATGCAACGTGTAATTCAGGGCAACAAGAACATTTGATGAGAAGGGGAAATGTTCATGATATAGTAAATGTAAAAAGGTTTTAAAACAATAAAGTTTGACCCAGATTTTATAAAATAAAATGTTATTTATTTTATGTAAATAAATAAAAATATATTTATGGTAAGGTGTGCATCACATGCACGATGTGTGTGTGAGAAATATAGAGACATAAAACTAGGGAAAAAATGTCTGGGAGGGTATATCCCAAATTAATTTCGGTGGTTATCTGGGTAACGTGATTACAGGTGATTTGCATTTTCCTCCATGGCTTACTCAAACGTGCATTCAGTCAATTATTTAACATGCCAGGCCTGGTGCCAGGCACTGGGGACACAAAGGAGAATGTCACATAGACCCTTCCCTCCTAGTTTGGTGTGATCCAAACACAGAGACATACCATGTTACCACAGTGAGTTAAAACAGAGAGGAGCCCAGAAGGGGCAGTGGGCTTTCTGGAGGAGATTATCCCCACGTGAGGGTCAGGCCAGCCATGGCTGGCGAAAAGCATGAACTCAGGAAGAACCACTTGGACAATCACAAGTGGTGCGGCGTGTCAGGAATTTAAAGTGAGTGCTAAGGATTGGTCACATAATGAGTAGCTGGGGAAGGACAAACCCTGTGGTCGTGGCTGGATGGCTGTGGAGCCCTCCCTCCTGTACCCAGCTCTGGGAAGGACAGCAAGGACTGGCTGCTGTCAGCAACTTGGATACAAAAACTCTCCAGCTGATACAAAAACTCTCTGGACACTCCGAAGGTGGCATATTGGATTCGGTGTTTGGACATTTCTTGTTTAAAACTAGGTGTTCTCTTTGTCTCCTGGAGCCACCTTTGGGGCGCTAGATTCTCTACTGGAGGGCTCTCTGTAGTGCATCCAGCCCTGCCTACCTCTCTGTGAAATAACTATGGGCCTGGCAGATCCTGGACCCTCTGCCTCATAGGTTGCTGTCACCAATAAATCTCATAGCAGGCACGAGGTCTCACGAATGCCACGGGCCACATATACAATATGCAGAGGAGCTACATGGTCAGATCTGCATCTGACAGCTAGAGTCACAGGTGAATTTGTATGACATAAGCCCGGTGACAGGCACTCTCATGAATGACAAGAATTCTTCACTCACCTGCAGGTCCAGGTGAGAAAGGAAGAGCAAATGAACTGAGTCAGGGCCCCACGGGTCAGGAGTAGATTAAGAGAGATTAAGAGTATATTTAGGAACTAAAATGAGAGTAGAACTTAATAACTGAATGGAGAAAGATGTTAAAGAGGAGCTGAGAATCAACGAGAAGAGAGTTTTAGTGACTAGGCAGTGTTATTAACTGAGTTAGAGAAGACAGCAGAAGGAATAGATTTAGGAGGAGGCAATACTCCAAATCATGGAATCCTGTGCAGCTGTTAAAATGCCAGTCAGAACTTAAAAGATCTTAAAGACACATGTGTGAATGAAAGAAGTAATTTCAGAATAACATGAGCAGTACACGAATAAGAGTAGTTCCCCATTTACTGGGTGTTAGATGCCAGGCATTGTGTTAAGAGCCTCATCTGCAATAACCCTGTGAACCCTGTTATTACCCTCATTTACAGTCAGATGCAGACACAGACAGAAGTCCAGTAACTCATCCAGAAGGTCGCCAAGCTAGGATGAACCCAGCTTGAAGTCCTCCTGGCCTCCTGCGTCTGCACAGCCTCAATGCTGCAGCCTAAGCTACCACCTGATTAGGCAAAGATAGGAGATACATAAAAACAAATCAACAGTTAGGTCTGGCAAAATCCTTCTTGTTTGAGGACACCCAGTCACATGCTGTTGTGCACAGCAGAGAGCCAGCCAAGGTATCAGCTGATTGCTCCTGAAAGGAGTGAGTGACCAAGGTTCCCAAAGAAACAAGAACATCCTGTCTTTTCACACGTTCCATATTAGCCAACCGAGCCAGAAGTTTCAGCAAACACCTCTGCAGCAGGCACCTTTGGTTCCCCCTTCTCCTTTCATGTTACCTAACACTCTGCTTTGGAGGCTTCCAGAAGGGAACAAACAGGTCAATGAATGATATTGGCATATCCTGCCTGCCTGCAAAGGTGCCTTGAAACCAACCATCAACTGACAGTGTTGTTAGTGCTGTGAAATGAAAGAAATTCTTTTTGAAAACAAATAGCACATTGACGTGATACCTCTCTTTTCTTTGTTTTTAGAATCACTTACATCAAATGCCAAATGCATTCCAAACTAGGCGCTGGACCAAAAAAAATGATGAAAAAAAAGACACTTACTGAAAATAAGTCCTTGTGCATGTAAAATGCATTATTTGGGACTCAATGAATTTGTACAGAAGAAAGCAAGCAATGGGAGCAGATGAAACCCTTCTTATGGTCTGAAACACCCTGGGCTAGCAAGTAGAATGCAATCATTATCCTTTGCTCCATTATCCTCTGTGGTTCAACTTCCTTCCCAGAAGTGCTTATTTTCCTCTCTTAAAAGTGCTTTAATTACACCATTTAAATACTCTTTTTCAACACTGGAGAGTCTAGGATGCCCTGGGATTGTAGGCACAAGAAGTCTCTAAGTACAGTACATAAAAACCTGCTTACCAGGAGGCAGCCAATCTTCTATGACTCTGCAGATTCTTACAGACCTAGAAATACAAGTTGATCAAGGTCCACATAAGAAGTGATTTAACTTCATCAACTTTTCTTCAATTAAGGCACTTCCCTCCCAATATTTGACATGAAAATTTTCAAACATAAAGTGTAAAGAATTACACAGTGAACATCCTATAGCTACCACCGAGACTCCCCAATTAACATTTTACTATGATTGGCTTCATCACATAACTACCCATATATCCAACTCTCTATTCATCACTCAATGTATCTTATTTTTAAAATATATATATTTCCATTTAAATCCTAATACACTGAAGGCTTCTGAGTTGGGGTCTGAGATGATGACTTTGCATTTTTAAACACTCACTCTTTTTTTTTTTTTGAGACAGAGTCTCACAGTGTTGCCCTGGCTAGAGTGCCGTGGCGTCATCCTAACTCACAGCAACCTCAAATGCCTGGGCTCAAGCGATCCTTCTGCCTCAGCCTCCCGAGTAGCTGGGACTACAGGCACGCGTCACCATGCCCGGCTAATTTTTTTTTTTCTATATATTTTTAGTTATTCGATTAATTTCTTTCTATTTTTAGTGGAGACAGGGTCTCACTCTTGCTCAGGCTGGTTTCGAACTCTTGAGCTCAAACAATCCGCCACCTCAGCCTCCCAGAGAGCTAGGATTACAGGTGTGAGCCACCACGCCCAGCAACACTCACTCTCTTAACTGAGGGAAGTACAAATTGGAGGATCCAGGGTGTCTCTCAACAGCACAAGGTTTGAGTCCCTGCTGTCACTTTTTAGCTGTATCACCTTGGGCAAGCCACTTACCCTCAGTGTTCTTGTCTATAAAAATGGCTCGATGATAATATACTTACCTCATAGGGTTGTCATAAGAATGATATAAAATTAGTGCATGTAAGGTATTTATTATAGTATCTATAGTTCCAATACGTCAAACAGTAATAATCAAAAAAGAAATTGCAGGCTCCTATCTTCCCAGCCTGCCTCTAGTCCATTTGCCCCTCTGTTTCCTACCCAGTAGCCATCTTGCTTCTCTCATCCTTATCCAGTATATTCCATGGTCCATAATTTTGTTAACATCCTAAACTCCCCTCCTCTGCCCATTTTGTCTTTTCTTCACACTCCTTTGCCAAAACCCCAGCCTAGATGAACCCACTGGTCTCCGTACCCTCCATGTGAGATTGACCAAACAGGGCAAGTTGGCTCTGCTCTAGATCTACAGTCCCCAACCAGGCCACACATCACCACCTGAGCTCCATGAAACCAGTCCCTGGGACCAAAAAGGTTGGGGACCACTGCAGACGGATGAGCACCAACCTGGATCCAACCAGCTGGCCAAATGGATACTGAGATGTTTATTTCATAACTGCCTCTCCCTCTCCATGGCCTGAAGTTTCACCAAACACCTCTGTAGCAGGCACCTTTGGTTCCTGCTTTTCCCTTCGTGTTACCTAACCCTCTGCTCTGGAGGCTTCCAGAAGGAAACAACATGTTTTCTCCACTTTTCTTTAACTCAGACCCTCCCCCAATACTCAGGCACCTTGCTCCTCTTTTTCAGTAGATCATCTCCGTTCTTAATGGACAAAGGAAACAGAAACCAGCAGGGAGGAACATCCTCAACTCCCCTATCGAACACAACAAAGGCTCCCACAGGGGCACAACTTCACCTCTCCTTAAAACAGAGAAGCCATCCTGCCTTTGGTAAAAGCCAACCCCTCTGACACACACACATACTCCCGGGCTTTTGATCTCACCCTGTGGACCTTTACAGAAGCCTTCAGCAAGGACAATCCCTTCTCTCTCTTCTGTTCCACTGGACCCTTCACTTAGACTTTTCCACATACCCAAATCTCTCCCATTTTCAATAAAAACAGTGTGTTAGAGAATGTTCTTCTTCTTTGATAATGCCACTGAAATATTTAATGGTAAGGGGACATCTGTGATATACTCTCAGATGTTTATATATACACACACATACACACACACACATACACACAGAGAGAGAGGAAGTTGTCAATAAAGAAAACAAAAATCTTTGACACCTGCTCTCCCTGCAGCCAGTCTCTTCTCTCCACAAACTTCTCAGAAAAGCCTACAATTGGCTCATTTCCTCAATTCCAATTCAATCACTGCACTGCAGAATTTCCAGAAACTCCTTCTTCTAACACTCCTTTTCTTTTCAAGATGTCACTCTCCTGATTGTCCTCCCACCTCTTTGCCTGTTTCTATCCTCCATCTCCAGCTGGACTTCCTTGAGGCTTGGCCCAAAGCTCGCTCCTTTCCTTTCCTCCTCTGAGACATTAATTACCACCCAGAAACTTCTCTCTAGCCCACATCCCCCAGCCTCAGGCCCCCATGCTTTCCCTACTTTAAGCACAATGGTTTTCCTCCAGGTTCTCCAGTAAGCCCTGCTTCCTCCCACTTCCTCCCACAAAGTGTTGGAACAAATTAAAGATCTAAATGAATAAAAAATATCCCATGTTCATGGATCAGAAGACTTAATATTTTAAGATGGCAATATCCCCCAAATTGACCTAAAGATCACTGCAATTTTTATCAATATCCCAGTTGGCTTTTTTTGCAGATATTGATAAAACTGCTCCAAAAACTCATATGGAAATGTAAAGGACCCACAATAGCCAAAACAATCTTGGAAAAGAAGAACAAAGTTGGAGGACACATATTTTCTGATTTCAAAACTTACTACGAAACAACAGTAATCAGCACTGGGTAGTACAGGAGTTCCATGGTGAGCAGGCCTATGCAAACCTACTCCTAAAGTCCAAGGAAGCCAAGAGGCCAAAGAAAGAGGATGACATATTCAGTTTCTCAGAAAGAAACATTTAATAGAAACTTATGAACAGAATCCACGTCCTGGGCAGTGACCAGATGAGACGGTGGATTCCCCACCCCATTACTCCACCAGACCCAGGACTTACAGACCTTAGGGAAGGAATGTGTAGGACAATTGAAGACTACCTTTCAGGGAAAGGCAAGAATGCTAAGTTAATCTGCCAGAGAGTAGGATTTATAGTCAAGGCTGTATTGACCTAAGGGCAGGATTTAGGTAATAGTAGATAAAGTAAAAATCTTAGAGACATTCCTAGAAACGGGTTAATCCTAAATCCAACATGGCGGATTAGCATCCGACAGGCATGAGGATAGCCATATAGATCAATGGACTATAATAGCAAATCTAAAAGTAAAATTTTACATTTATGGTCAATTGATTTTCCCCAAGGTACCAAGACAGTTCAATGAGAAAAGGGTATTCTTTTCAACACTGGGACATCTGGATATCCACATACAAATAAGTAAAATGACGCAGGCACTTTGGAAAACAGCTTGGCAGTTCCTCAAAAGGTTAAATACAGAGTTACACTTTGACCTGGCAATTCCACTCCTAGGCATATGCTCAAGAGAAATAAAAATATATGTACATAGCATTCATCAGATGTTGGGGAGGAGGGAGGGAGGAGGAGGGAATGGGTAAATTCACATCTAATGGGTGTGGTACACACTGGGAATAGGCACATTTGTAGCTATGACTCCAATGGTGCAAAGGCAATATATGTAACCTCAACATTTGTACCCCCATAATATTTTGAAATAAAAAAAAGATGTATCGACACAGTAACTTTACACAAATGCTGGCAGCAGATTTATTCATAATAGCCAAAAAGTGAAAGTTATCAAAATATCCATCAACTAATCAATAGATAAATAAAATATGGTATATGCAAGCAATAGAATATTTTTTTTTCTTTTTTTTTTCTTTTTTTGAGACAGAGTCTCATTTTGTTACCCCACGTACAATGTGTGTCATCAGCCTAGCTCACAGCAACCTCAAACTCCTGGACTCAAGCAATTCTCCTGCCTCCGCCTCCCCAGTAACTGAGATTACAGGCATGTGCCACGACCTTCCACTAATTTTTCTATTTTTAGTAGAGATCCGGGTAGAGATCCGGTTTCTCTCTTGCTAAGGCTTGGTCTCTAACTCCTGACCTCAAGTAATTCTCCTGCCTCGGCCTCCCAGAGTGCTAGGATTACAGGTGTGAGCCATCACACCTGGCCCATAGATTTTTCAACAATGAAGGAATGTGGTTCTGACACACGATGTAACAAGGGCAAGCTCTGAGAACATTATCCATAGTGAAAAAAACTAGTCACAAAAACTTTGAAAATACACTTACTGAAAGAAATCAGTCACATATTGTATGGTTTCATTCATAGCAAATGTGCAAATTGGTATATCTATAGGGATAGGAAGCAGACTACTAATTGCTTAGGATTGAGGGGTCGTGGTGAATGGAGACTGACTGCTACAGTGTGCAGGGTTTTTCTCTGGGGAGATGAAAATATTCTAAAATTAGATTGCGGTGATGAATGCACAATTCTGTGAACACACCAAAAAAAAACCCACTTAATTTTACCCTTTAAAGAAGGAAATTTTATGGTATGTGAATACGAATTCTCAAAGAGAGCTGTTTTTAAAAAAAAAGAATAACGAAGCTCGTGCAGACCCACTGCCTGCAAATTCCGGAGATTCCCCAAAGCAGAGGCTGCAGAGGCTGCAGAGGCCGCGTGTTGGGGCGGAGGGGGTGAGGGACCAGCGGGAAACGGTAACCTGCCGGGAGAAACCGCCATAACTTCCCAAAGGTGAGAGAACGACCGGATGCATTGCTGCGACCCCCGCCCCCGCCCCAAGTCACTCCTGAGTCGACGCAGAAAACTGACGAGAAAATCCGCCAGTCCCTAGTTAACACTCACCTTTCAGAAGCAGCAGGAGCCCGGAACCCGGAAGCGCAGGTGCCATCTTTGTTATGGGAAAAGCGAGGTTTGAAAGAAAAATCACCGGAACCATCCTTGATGTGGGCAGGCAAGGGCCATGCAAGGCGGCCGCAGCCATCTTTACTGAGGACATTTGCCACCCAATGAAGCTTGTCGCATATGGCTAATTTGGGGAATTTCTAGAGGACACTTATCGACATTAAGGAAACGGAAAAAATATGTTTAAATTTTGTAAATGTATTAGTTTGTTTTTTAGCTACCCATTGGCCAAACACATAAAAATTTAAATGTCTACATTAAAATACATTAAAAGTAGAAAGAAATTAACAGAGGATGAAAATATTTTAATATATTAGCGTATGCAGGTGGGTACACAACTGTCAGAATTTCAGGACCACAGAAAAGAAACTGTCAAAAGACATACTACAAATTTAGATTAAAGATCTAATTGGTTTTTATGTGCAGTTCATTCTCATAAAAATAGGATGAGTGTTCCTATGAGCTAAGCAGAAATGCTTGGCTTTAATAGGCAAAAAAGTGCTGAAGAAAGCAGAAAGAGACAGCAAAAAGCAGATTGATCTTTTCAAAGTTACTTTCCTTACCGGATTAAAACAGAGGAAACTTCCCTACTACACTTACTCAGGTTTACTGGAATCTCCGGTTTTTTGAAAACTGACTCATTTCAAAGTTTGGCTTGATTACACAGCACTTAGCACAAATGACTCCATTCTGCTTTGATCTGATCTGCTGGAGGTAGTGCAGGAGGCCAAACCAAAACAATGGCCTCCCATAACTTTGTTTAAAAAGACTGAGGGCTATTTTTTCATTTCACCATTCTTCTTGAAAGAATAGTATATGGTCATAGCCTCCTACAGATGCCTACGTTGGAATAAGACCCCACAAATTAGGAACCCTGCACTTAAGATGAATATTTTAAATAACACTACCTGGGGTTTGGCCAACTTCATGCCAGATTCTGTGAACTTAAGCCACCTTGGGAGATGTAGTGGCCTTTAAAGGAAAATTTAAGAACAAAATTAGAAGTAAAACTAACTTTCCTTCACTTTCAGGCAACCTAACACAGCAACTGTAAATTTCATTTTCTCTACCAGCTTTATGCATAGTTATCGAAGTGTATTATTCTGATTTTCACTTTTTTTTTAGTGATGAGGAATCAAACTGAATCACTTTTTTAAATTTACTGTATCTCATAAAAACAGCCTTCCAAAAGTAACGTAATAGATTGTGATTAGAGAAAACCTGGAATGACATTATGTTACTTATCTGTTAAGAAACAAACAGAAAATTACAAACTCAAATTCAATCATTTCAATGAAATTAACTATCAGGATTAGTATGCAGCCATTAAAAATGATAAAAGATTTAGCAAAAGAAAATCTTGGATCATTCATTGCATTTCCAGTTCTCATGTGTCTTTAGTGTCCTTTAATCTCAATTTCTCAGTCATTTTTTGTATCTTGGCATTTACGTCTTTGAAGAGCATAGGGTAGTTATTTTGTAGAATGTTCCTCAATTTGAGTTTGACCCTTCTACCTGGTTCTCAATGGTTTTGAACATTGTTGATCACTCCCTCCTTCCCAAAAGCTCTTGTCCCTGGGTTTCCCTAATACCATCCTCTCCTGGTTTTCCTTTTTCCTCTCTGAAAACTCCATCTAAATCTCCTTTACACTCTTCTGTCTCTTCAATGTGGGCCTCTCTCAGGGATGTCTTAAATATTCTTCTCTTCTCTTGTTACCTTTTCTATACAGACAATTCCCAACCCTCTCAACCCATATTCAACCTGAGATTGAAGTCAACGGATCCTCCAGCCACCTTAAACTCGACCTGCCCCCAAAGAAAACCCAGCATTTCCCCCACCTCCCAATCCACCTGCCCCTACGCCACTGTCCTCTGTGGCAGTGAGTTGGCCTATTTAGTTGCCAAAGCCAGAAACCTCTTCTCTTCCTTTGTCATCACCTTCCATATCCTGTCCCATTGATTCTTCCTTTTAAATGTCTCCTATCTCTTGATTCTCTCCATCCTCACTGAAAAGGGAGTAAAGCCCACCATTATCTGCCACCTGGATGACAACAGCTTCACAATTGTCTACCCACCTCCTTCACAACCCAAGTTATCTTTTTAAAGTGCAATTTTGATCGCCCCACTCCCCTGCCCTCAGGCTGAAGCTCAAACTTCTTTTTTTTCCCCTCACTGATTATGCAGAGCAACAAACTTCTTAATGAGATTTAGAGGGTCCCTACCCTATCTCCCATCACTGTGCCCAACTCTCCACCTATACTCTATTTTCTTTTCCTTAAATACTCCATGATTGTCCTCTCTCAAACCTTTGAGCTTTTTCCCCACACAATTTCCTCCTTTAGGAACACTCTTCTTTCTTCTTTGGTTCTTTCTCATCCTTCAGATCTCAGTTTTAGAGAATTGTTCCTCCTGGAACCTTCTCTGACTTATTTGATAGGAGTTAGTTGCCCCTCCCAGGAATGTTCACTTTCCACTATTTACCCAGATTACTTTAAATTCCTTTGCCCTTTCTGTTTTCCCCCACAAAACTGTGTCTCGGGGGCAAGGCCCATGTTTAACGTTTTCATGCTATATTCCAGAACCCAGCTCCATGGCTCACATCCAAGTGTCCAGAAAGCGCTGTTATTATGCACATGAATGAATAAGTAAGTCTCTTCCCAGGTCTTCCCCATTCTCCATTTCCCATCCACACCCCATTCAATCCTTAACACCCTTGAGAAGTCTCAACAACATGACTTATTCATGACCTGTTATCAGTGAAAGGAATCTTGGAGACTTTACCATTGTCACCTTTGCTTGAAAAAAAATTTGGGTGTAAGTTAACTCTCACTTATTCTTCTGTGTTTTTCCCGTGACAAGGCTTATCTTTCTGATGAGCTTCCTAGAGCAAGTTTCTAAAGCCTAGAGTGACTTTCCTTGTCATATAGCATGACTCTGACCATCCTCTCTTACCACGTTCAGTTAGTCAGTGCAGAAGAAATGAAAACTAATTGAAGTAGTCACCAAAACAAAACCTTACCTCTGCAGAGACGGAAAAATAGAGCTTCTTGCATTCTGAAAGTAAAGCATAAGTTATTTTGGAGTCCCCGTGGGTTTGCTATCAATTATATAATGGCTGTATAAATTGGGTTATGTTACAATTTGAAGCTCTTTATATTTCCGTAATTTTCTGCTATCAGCTAAGCCAACTACTTCAGCCAAATCTCTTTCAACAGAAGGAAGTCATTTTAGTTGAAAAACCAAAATAGCTCTTTCAAAGTGAGATGATGTTGTTTGCAATTATCTTATCTCTCTTTGTCATTCTGAACGTTGATCTAATTACTTTCTCATCTGGGGACTTGGTCTTAAGAAAGAGGAAAGAAAAATCACAAAAGTTCAAGTGTTAAGTAATTAATGAGTCTCAAGTCATCTTATTGCTTTTTCAATCATTCTAAAGTCACAATTTAGCAATAAATTAACAACCAAGGCGAAAATATCAGATAGACTGTAAGCTCCCTGACTAGACTGGAAGATCCATGAGGGTGAAACTATGGGTTTTATTTGCCAATAAATACCCAGTATTTGAACAGTGTCTCACTCAGTAACTTCTTTTTTTTTTCCTCTCTTTTTTTTTACGTTTTCAGCAAAGGATTGAGTTCAGTAACTTCTCGTATATTTATAATGAACATAAGCTTGAACTGTAAGAACTAAAAATCAGTACTAGCACAATGCTGAGCAAATGGTAAAGACTTTAAAAATACTATTTGATGGGGGGTGGAGGGAATAAAAAAATAAAAATAAAATAAAAATACTACTTGATGAACATCCCATGATGCTAGGAAAAAGAGTCCATTTCCTGGGACCTCAAGTATGTGAGGGTTTAATAAATAGCATGCCATTTCATGGTTCTAGGGACAGACACATCTATCTGGCCGATGGCCCAGAGCCACCCTCACTGCCACAATCAACAGTGAGGCTGCAAGTGCTGTGACTGTGACTGTGTGGTCGGGAGGCTGGGCTTGATTGAACCTGGCTCTCTTACTAACCAATTGTATGACTGTAGCCACTTAACCTTAATTTTCTATCTGTAAAAAGGAAACAATAAATGCATTTGAGGAGTATTTAAAAAAAACAATGCTTGATGAAGTAAACGACAGACTGATGGTGACCAATTCTAAATTCATTTTCCTCCCAAATTAATGACTTCAACAATGCCAGAAGTAATGAAAGGGTTGTATGTCAGCTGAAAACAAATGCAATTTGAGGAGGCTTCGGCCATCAGTATTTAGATACATCTGAATACTAAAGAATAATTTGATTCTTATATATTTATTGGAATGTGAAATATCAAGTCTTAGGGGAACCACTGCAAAGCTTAGAAATCAGCAGGTGCACTGAGTGTGGTAGCTCACACCTGTAATCCTAGCACTCCGGGAGACCGAGGCAGGTAGATCACTTGAGCTTGGGAGTTCGAGACCAGCCTGAGCAAGAGCGAGACCCCGCCTCTACTAAAAATAGAAAAATAAGGGGGGCGTGGTGGTGCACACCTGTAGTTCCCGCTACTCGGGAGGCTGAAGCAGGAGGATGGCTTGAGCCCAGGAGTTTGAGATTGCCATGGCATTCTACCCGGGGGGATGGAGTAAGACTCTGTCTCAAAAATGAATAGATAAATGAAGATTTGACTATACAGAAATGTGAAAGGTGCCCTAAACTCATACTGGCGCCACATACAAATCAGAGAAGGAGCTAATTCCCATTTTATGTAAAGAGGTGGCTCCTGAGGAGCTGCTGGGGAAAGACGTTGTGGTTAGATGGGACAAGCAGAGTTCCAAGACATTTGCATGAATGTGCACGGAAACACTGTGGTCCATAGACAGTGGTTATCTCTAGAAAGCAGCATTGGGTGGGGCTGGGTCAAAAGTGGGTACGTTTTATTTGATAAACCTCTATATCGTTTGGATTTTTTTTACAACAAGTACATATTACTTTTGTAATTCAAAATAATTATAATAATCTAATGATAGCTAAGTTTGGTAGAGTGCTCTAGACTGTGCTAAAGGCATTAATTACATGAATCTTCTCATTTAATCTTCATCACAATGTTGTGATTAAGATACTATTATTATGTCCACTTTACAGATGGAGAAACTGAGGCATGGAGAATGTAGGTAAGTTGTGATAGAGCTCCTAAGTGGCAGAGCTGGCTAAAGAGATATTAAAATATATGAATTGCAAAGAATGCTATTATCCCAAAAGGAATCACGGTTACCATTCCCAGCTTTAGAAAATAAAGTAAGTTTTCTTTTTTTTTTTTTTTGAGACAGAGTCTCTCTCTGTCATCCTGGATACAATGCAATGGCATCATCTTAGCTCACTGAAAGAGAAGTAAGTTTTAATTAAAGAAAAAAATTCAACCAGAGCACATTGAAGTAATAAATTATTTTTTAAAATTATTAAAATAGACACAGCAGACAGCCCTGTACTAGATATCTGCAACGTAAACCCTTTGCATGTGTTAGCAATATCACAAGTGTGTGATATAATGACCCCAATGTCAGAGTGCCTCATTGCTAAAGTGGCTTGTTTAAAGGCCAAGAGAAGGAAAACCAGTAATAAAAGCATAAATGAGGAGAAATGTGTAATCATGAAACTCAAATGCCCCAAACCGATTGATGTGAAAATAAAAATGTGATGACATCCCTTTCCTGGGGCTTATTATCTTAAATTGGCTTCCTCTTTTGTTGTGGGTGGCCATATAGACTCAGGAGACAGGCAAAGGGCTAACTTCATGTCTGCAGTGAGTTCCCAGGGCTCTAATTGTTCTCGTTCTGTAAAAAGGAGGTAATAAAACCTATCTCATCAAGTACCTGAAGGCAGAGAACAACCTGGGAAGTATACTGTCCCTTTTGCTATCAAGATGACTGTCCTTACTCACTCCCTTTTCCCTGAAAGGGAGCAGCACTTACCTCGGGTTCACTGATAACATCCACTTATAAATAGCCATTATCAATAAGTCCTTGCTGCTGACTGACGTTAGAGAACTTCCCAGGAGACAGTGAGCCACATGTTTCTGAAGTTCCAAAGAGCAGGCCAACCTCTCAGGAGGGTGAAGTGGGTGGCTACCTATTAGTTAATTTGAACAGCACAAGGTAAAACATCTTGTGCCAAAGTATCTTTGTCACTCTGTGTACTAGAAGTTTCACCATAGAAATGCATTCCTTTGCAGTGTGTAGATAGAGTCTGCCTTCAAAATGCAAATACTGTACTTTCACGTCAGCCATCCGCATGGGCAGTGGGTCCAAAATTGGGTTATTGGGAATGAAAGTCCCCCCAGAGTCCGGGGGCATCAGGAGGCTCCTCAGGAGGGAGATAAGGACTGTCTTGCCTAGGACCAGCCTTGTGACTCTGAGGGCTCTAAGACTTCCAGGTCAATATATCCCATATAAACAAGGCCAGCCTGACAATTGCCTTTCCAACTGTAAAGAGACCGCAACGCTGGCTGGGTTCCCTCCAACATCACCTCCCTCCCCACCTGGAAACAGCGGTTTCCCCACAAACAATAGCCACCAGTCACAGCAGACCAGCGACTCAATGGCAGCATTTCACTCTTCTGGTTTGAGGCCCTGCAGTCCCACAGAACTGAGCTCTGGCAGCGCTTGGTTCAGATATAAGCTTTCCAGGCAGGACACTCGAGACTTTTCTTTCCCCTGAAGCCCAGAGGAATCGGTTTTTTGTTGTTTTTTTTTTAAATTATATTGTTGTTACAGAGTTGCTAACCTTTTCCAAGGAGAATGAGTCAGTGTTCTGCTCTGATTAAGAATCCTAAGGTCCCACCAACAGTGCATGAGTGTTCCTATCTCTCCGCATCCACGCCAACATTTACTGTTTTAGGACTTTTTGATAAAGGTCAGTCTCACTGGAGATAAATGATATCTCATTGTGATTTTGATTTGCATTTCCCTGATGATTAGAGATGTTGAGCTTTTTTTCATGTTTTTTGGCCATTATTCTGTCTTCTTTTTAAGTTTCTGTTCATGTCCTTTGCCCACTTTTTGATAGGATCGTTTGATTTTTTCTTGTTGATTTTCCCGAGTTCTAAGTAGATTCTGGTTATCAGCCCTTTATCGGATTTGTAGCATGCAAAAATTTTCTCCCATTCTGTAGATTGTCTGTTTGCTCTTGTGACAGTTTCTTTGGTGGAAAGCAATGTGGAGATACCTTAAAGAGATACAAGTAGAGCTTCCATTTGATTCAGCAATCCCATTACTGGGCATCTACCCAAAAGAACAAAAGTCACTCTTTGAAAAAGACACCTACATCCGAATGTTTATAGCAGCACAATTCACAATTGCAAAGATGTGGAAACAACCCAAGTGTCCATCAATACATGAGTGGATTAATAAAATGTGGTATATATATACCATGGAGTACTATTCAGCTTTAAGAAACAATGGTGATATAGCACCTCTTGTATACACCCAGACAGAGCTGGAACTCATTCTACTAAGTTAAGTATCCCAAGAATGGAAAGACAAGCACCACATGTACTCACCATCAAATTGGTATTAACTGATCAACACATAAGTGCACATATAAGAATAACATCTATTGGATGTTGGGGAGGGGGGAGATGGGAGGGGGCTTGAGGGAGAGGGGACGGGTATATACATAGACAAATAGTACAATGTGCACCATCTGAAGGATGGACATATTTGAAACTCGGACTTGGGGGTGCAAGGGCAACATACGTAACCTAAACTTCTGTACCCCAATAATATGCTGAAATTAAAAAAAATGACCCATAATTTTTATCACTGCGTATTTTGAGGAGGGGATAGCCTGATGAAATATCGTGTTACTAGACAAAAATATCAAAGTATGTTCAATGATGGAATTTTGAGACAGCCCGCTGAAGGGTACCTTTTTCAATATAAGCCATGAAAAGCACTGGATTCAGAAAGGAGTTACCCCTAGGGCTTGCCTGGAGGATTGCTTTCCTTTTGTTCCCATCAGAGATGGATAACTTTAAGGACTCTCTGTTCAGGAAAATAATTACACCTCTCTTTGGGTGAGGCTCTGGAATAATTATGTGCATTCATTCCATAAGAGCAATACTCCTGCATTGCTTAGGGCAACCCTTCGAGTAGCAATTATAAAGATTAAAAAAAATGGAATGAAAGAACTCTTACATTTTGAGAAATATATTTAGTAGATAATATTGCCCAACATTTCAAACATTTCTGAATATCCATAATGCAAAATACTAATATATCTAATCTACTTCCTCTTAGAAAACCTTATCAATTCAGTTTCCTCTTAAGACAACTTTCTTTTTATATTTAGTTCTTAGAGCTATACCAATGGGGAACAATATAGAAGCAGAGCCCGAAATTAAACTGATCACAGACAAATGCATCCTAATTTTCTATTGTTTATTTTTAAAGTTTATTTCTGAGCTAGCCAATGTGTACGGGGTTAAAGAGTACATATTATGTAATCCTTTTCTTTTCCTCACCTTTGCTCCTTCCACTGCCTCCTCAAAGTTGTTTTTTTTTTTTTTTAAATGTCTGCACATGATAGACTATGGAAATACACTTTGGGAAAAAAAGTTCAATCAAACTACTTACGCTGACTGTATTTCTCATCCATTTCAACAGTTCCAAGGCTGAATTCTCAGGTGGGGAGTGTTCTGCACTGCAAGGAAGGGAGAGCAGCAATGCACATCTCTTAATTCACCAATGCCTCTCAGGAAAGATCCTGTGGACACAAAAGAGCTTCGTGAAGAGAAGTGTGCTCGCAGTTTGGAAAGTTTTCCAGCAATTCAGTAAAGTTAAACAAATTTTTGTTCTCTGGAATCTGATTCATAAATCAACTGGCAAGGGTTTTTTAAGCAAAATATTCAAGGATTGACACAGAAATAGTCATTTGCAAAGCAAATTAGGACTACTTGTGTTTTGTTTATATTGCTTACAGTGAATGTGAGAAATTGCCATGTGGATTTACCCCCTATGCTTAAAGTCTTCAATCTTAAGGTAGTCTCAGGGAAATCGATCACTTTGTGTAAATCATTCGTATTCCAATTGTCCTAATAATGCCATTTATAGCAAAAGAAAAAAAAATATTGGGTGGAGAATTGAAGCAAGAATTACGTATTGCATATCTCTTTACTCTCCCTCAATCTAGAATGTTCTTTAGCTTTTCATTGCCTTTCATGACCTTGACCTGTATTTTTTTAATAACTTTTATTTTAGTATAGTTTTAGATTTTCAGAAGTTTCAAAGGCAGGGCAGAGGTTTCTCGTATATCCTATACCCAATTTTCCTTAAGATTTTACATCGGTCTGATTCATTTTTCACAGCTAGTGAACAAATACCAATACATTATTATTATCTAAAAGTCCATACTTTACTCAGATTTCCTACGTTTTTAACTAATGTCCTTTTTCCATTCCAGGAAACCTAGGATACTACATTACACTTAGTCATCATGAAACCACACTTTACAAATCAATAAAGGGGTGCATGGCAAGAACTGTGGTAAGGGCCTAAAACTCTGCGAAGGCACAGGCCTAGATAAAAATATTGATAATAATCAGCCACTGTCCCCTTGTTTGCTTCTCTATAATTGCTACTCACATAGCTGATGGTCATAAAGATTCTTAACTTTCTCTGTAGATAGCATCACCTTTTCAAAACCTAAAGGTAGTTTCTGAGATGTCTTCCAGGCCCCACATTCCAGTGGATTGGCTGACACACCCAGACCTGCTCATCATAACAAAAAACTGACTCAGCTAGAATTGTGATCCCAACCCAAGAACTGACTCAACACGAGAAGATGATTCCTACACCCCGATGATTATGCCCCGAACCTAGCCATTTAGCAAACTCAACTGCCTAATCTTTTGCCCACCAAAGGATCTTTAAAAACTCTGTCTCTCAAATTTTTGAGGAGGCAGATTTGAGAAATTCCTCCCATCTCCCTGCTAATTAAACCTTTTCTCCATTGCAATCCTGACTGCCTCAGGGTATTGGCTCTTCTCTGTGCAGCGGGCAATACTACCAGATGGGTGGCAACAATCATGTTTCCTTACACTCCTCTAAACCATGAAATTTTCTCAGCCTTTACATGCTTTTTATGACCTTCAAGAATATTGGTTAGGCATTTTGCAAAATCCTTCAATTGGGTTTGTCAGATTTTTTTTGTGTGTGGTTTTACTGGGCTTATTGGTTTTGTTTTATTTTGTTTTTGAGGAAGAACACAGAAATAAATTGCCATTATCACCATATAAGGGTACATGTCATCAACTTGAATGCTCACTGTCGATGTGAACCTTGATCACCTGAGTGAGTTTGTGTTTGCCAGGTCTCTCCATTATAAAATTGCAAAGTTACCCCCTCCACTCCCTGAAACACTCACACACATATTTTCCATGTGGGACTCTTTGGAAAGAAGTAACCGTGCACAACCCACACTTAAGGAGTGGAAAGTTACCTCCTGAGGGCAGAATATTTACATAAATTATTTGAGGTTGTCTTGTAAAGAAGATCTGTCAATTCTCTTGCTTTTATTTATTTAATCATTTATATCAGTATGGACTCATGATTATTTTTACTTTAGGTTATTATCTAATGTTTACATTATTTGTTTTCTTGCTCAAATTTTTCTACCTTTGACTAGCCCTTTTGTTTGACTTCTATGTCTCTTTGATATACCTGCATGATTCCATGTGTGTGTGTGTGTGTGTGTGTGTGTGTGTGTGTGTGTTTGCACATTTTACTTACTTGTGCCAAAATCAGCTCCAGGCTTATCTTGAATATTCCCTGCCATAGCACTAGAATCAGTGATCTCTCCAAGAAGCCCTGGTTCCTTTTATTAGGTAATAGTAGATCTTGATATTTCTGAAGAGTACAGTACACTGTTTACATGGAATGTCCCTTAATTTGAATTTGTGTAGTGCTTTCTCATAATTCTGTTCAGATTATGCATTTTGGTAGGAATATCAACCACAGAAGTAATATTGCATTCTCACTCTATCAAATCAAAAAGCATACAGTGTAGTTTATTCTATTACTTACCATGTTAACTTTGATCACTTGGTTAAGTTGGTTTGTGCCAGATATCTTGACTAAGAGGCATTATTAAGGAAGACATTTGAGATCATGTAAATGTCATATTTCCAATCGAGCTTTTACCCCCTAAATTTAATATGTATTGATGAGCCTTGCCTGAAGTTATTATTAGTACGTAGGTTGAAAAATTTTTATTTTATCATTCTATCATTCCTTCTACATTTGTTAGCTGACTAGTTGACATCTGACTATATTTAAAAAGTTATGCCTATTTATTAATTAATCTATTTACATATGTCAGTGTAGGCACATGACATTTTGTCCTATTCAGTGGGTTGGAGTTGTCAACATCATTATTTATGTGTATGTGAAAATTGTCTTAGCTATTGAAAGCCCCTTCAGTCCAGCTCTGATGTCCTTTTTACATTCCCTCCATATTTTTGAAGCATGTTTTCTTACTTTGTGATATAACAAGATGTTACAGCTTTATTTTGTATTTCTCTACCTCATTCTTGGAACCATCCATTTCTTCAATGAGCCCTGGTTCCTTTAATGGAGTATGGCACATAAAAAATAAGATCTGGGAAGCAGGAGTGCTCACTGCTCCTAAGGCTGTCATTGTTTCTAGGCCCTTTCGGGAGACAGAGTAGAATATAGATCTATCTACAAAGTATATATTATGATCTTAATGTTTGCCCCCCCAATCCTGTGTTGAAATCTAATCACTAATGTGATTGGATTAGGTTGTACAGCCATTGGAATGTGATTAACGTCCTTATAAAAGAGGCCCCAGAGAGCTGTCTTCCACATCCGACCATGTGACCACACGGAAAGGAGCCATCTATTAAACAATAAATAGACTTAATCAGACATGCATCTGCTGGTATCTTGATCTTGGATTTTCCAGCCTCCAGGACTTTGGGAAATAAATTTCTTTTCTTTATGAAACACTAAGTATATGGTATTTTGTTATATCAGCCTGAATGAGCTAATATAGAAACTCTTTTCTTTTTATAGTCAAATGTCAACTAGCCAATCAATAAATATGGAAGGAATTATTGAGTTAGAAAACTACCATTTATAAACCATCATAGAAGTTAAGATTGGGGGGCAAATATTTGATGACAAGAAGTGCATGACATACACACTTATATGCAATATATGCAATAGATATACCATATACATGCTATAAATTGTGTATAGTATATTTTTATTCTAAATATTAGCCTATTTATATTAAAATTATGACTTCATATTAATTATTCTGATTTTATTTCAGTAACACAGGGTTTATTCTAGCTTTCCACTCCATAAATTTCACTCCTTTCTTGAATGGTAAGAAACCTGACTCCTTTAGCTACAACATATTTACTTATTAACTCAGTCCTAGAATATACACTGAGTGTTTCATAAATTTTTACTCATAACATTGAGAAAAAGAAACTTGGTAACCAGAGTTCAACATTTCTCTACAATTCTTTGGCATATAGTAGATAGTTTTGTAGTCAAAATACTATGTCCAAATGCTGCGTAGTTTTTTGGTTTTTTTTTTTTTTCCAGTGTAGTTGCATTATTCGTGTGAACCACAGTTAGGTTCATTTGTTTGTGTTTATATTCTATGTTTTCCTTTCTTATTCTTGTTGATTTTGATGTTTGTTTTTGCCCATATCCCTTTTTAAATGATGATTATACTTATCAAACAATTTTAATTTCAAATGCTATTTTTATCCAGTTTTAAATTTTTAAATTGCTATCCTATAGAGTCAAAAACCTTTAAAGCAGATATTAGGTTGAGTGAGTCGATGGTGCCAAGTTTCAAAAAAAATATACAGGCAATCTTTATAGCAAACATCTTACTTTACCAGAAAGTTCCAGCTGAATTTGGATTGAGATGTGTCCTACGTATTTACTTGGTACAATGACTAAGCTTTTCTTCATTTCAAAGAGAAATGTTTGTAGAAGGAATTTCAGCTCTTCCTTTACATTTCCTCTCACATACTTTTAAAAATTAAAAGTTAAGAGACATAGCAAGTTATTTTTATATTTTGAAAATGCAGAGTAATGCATGGCTTTTAATGTAATTTCAAGTTTTAGAAAGAAGATTTTGTAGATAATCAGTTGAAAAAATTACCTTTGCCCTCTTAAGCATTTTTAATCACTGCTTACTACTAACTAACACAACTGTCTTCCGCTGAAGAAAAGAAATATTGTCTTGACCAAATTCAGTGAAGCTTATGTTTGTTAGTATATTTTCTCCTCAAATCTAGAATCCTGGCCTTACAATTTATGTGATTATTTTCCTTCTAAGGTTATATAATTTCAAAAGAAAAATAATATCTTTCCCCTGAGAAACTAATGAGGCTTGACCTAAATTGAGACATGCAGGATTGAAATTAGATATAGCAGGAAATTTAATGGGATCTTCAAAAATCCCTCAGTATCTTCCAGTCAAAATGTTTTCATTTTAGAGAAAACACTCCACATTTCTTGAAGCCACTGCAATGAAACACATCCACACATGCACTGAAAAATTTTTAACTGGATTCACCTGGAAGGCACAAGAATGAGAGAGAACACTAAAAGAAGGCAAAATATATGTCATATTTCCATTTCGATTCCCCTCAGAATTGAGCAAAATGCAAAGTACAAACTAAGTTCTAAATATCTAATTTTGAGGAAATTATTTTAGCAAACTACCTAGTTGAGTTATATGTATTTAAATATAAGTAACTGAGTAACACTTATTTCTACAAAATGGGAACAGAGATTGGGGAATGAATTAGCATTCCTTTTAAAAACTAACTTAATCTTACTGATAATTCAATATTTCCCCATCTTCTCTTGCTTCCATTTCATCAACTGTAAAATAAGGTAATAATTGTGTCCACCTGATAAAAATATTGCAAAGATTACATAAAATAGTTAACATAGACAAAGTACTAAGGATTCTGCCTGGTCTAGTGGACATGGCATATGCATGCACTGTTAATGTTTGGTTACTTTCGTTACAATCGTGAGTGCATTGCTCCTGAAGTCTGCATGCAAGCCCCTACTTAATTAGTTACAAATCATGTGAGCTTAAGAACAGCATTTTACCTCCCTGAGCCTATTTTCTCATCTTCGAAATGGTATAATGGAGCCTATAATCACATGGTTGCTGTAAAGATAAATTTTAAAGAAACATAGGTAATATTTTCAGCCTAGTACCTACTATTTCTCAGAGCTTGCTAAATTGTCATTCTTCTACCTCCCTCCCCTACCCATGTATAGATATTGGTATAGAGAGCACAGTATTTTAATATTCAGTCCTAAATATTCAGTTATGAGGAGGGAAAGGGCCCCTAAGATCTTCTAGTCAGGACATATTGTCACATTCATAAAATGTCAAACCACAGAGGAAACAAGGTCAACATTATATTCATCTTTACAAAAGAAAGAGAAAATAATAACTTTCGATATTAAAGACTGACTAACTTAGCTTTTCTGCGGAAAATAAAAGTAAACTACATAATTTGTAAGAAATATAAACAGAACCTCTGAGGGAATACTAAAACACTGTCATTTTAAAGGAAACACTGAAGACCCTGGAAGGTTAAAAGAAGGATCTATGAAGAAACTCTAGTTCTTATTTTCATGTTCCTGAAAATTTGTGTTCCTCCATCCACTGTAAAAGCTTAAGAAATATTAGAAAGAAAGGAGGGAAAAAATGAGAATGGTAGATGGGAGGATGTCAGTAAAGGAGACAGAGCAGACCAGAAGGCAGGAGGGAGCCATAGAGGAAGTGTCTATGGCACAGCTGAGCAAGCTTTTCACCACAAAGAGTAATGATTGCTTACATTGTAGGAAAAGCCAAAGGAACGAAGCAAGAAAAGAAGAAGAAATTTATTGAAATTTTACTGTCAGTCACTATGCTACACAGGAACTAGCTCAATGTAACCCATTTAGGCTTTTTGCTACACTTAATAGAACATCATTCTTTCAACCAAAGACACTTGAGAAGAAATTTAAATCTTTTTGGCAGTTTCTGCAGGAAAAAGAAAAAAAAAGGAATCAATAATTATTATAGTAAAAAATTAGATATGCTGCAAAATTTCTCAAAACTACACACTACGCATTTCTTATTCTCAATGTAGCTTGCAAATGTCACTGTTAATTAAAACTTCCACCCCAAATTCCAGATCTCTTAAACTTGTTCACAAACTCAGTCCACATAAGCTCCTTCTTTTTCTTTTTTCTTTTAGAACAATCTTTATTATACATACCAACCTGTCTTTCTTGTGTGATTATTTATTTAATGCCTAGTTTTCCTATCAGTTCATTAACAAAGAAGATTTCAAGTTTGCCTCCAAAAAATGTCTGTTTATCTTTTTGTAATCTCCTGACTACAACCCATACCCAATTAGGAAACTCATTTGTTTTGTTTCTTGCTTTATGTCCACGTCTAACACAATACCTAATTTGAGTCAAAAGATTTTCGTCAAATGAAAATCTCTAAGTTGTCTTCTCTTGCTTATTTTTTGTTTTTTGTTTTCTTTTTTTTTTTTTTTTGAGACAGAGTCTCACTCTTGCCTGGGACGAGTGCCGTGGCGTCAGCCTAGCTCACAGCAACCTCAAACTCCTGGGCTCAAACAATCCTCCTGCCTCAGCCTCCTGAGGAGCTGGGACTACAGGCATGAGCCACCATGCCTGACTAATTTTTTCTATATATTTTTAGCTGTCCAATTAATTTCTTTCTATTTTTGGTAGAGACGGGGTCTCGCTCTTGCTCAGGCTGGTCTCGAACTCCTGAGCTCAGAATGATCCGCCCACCTCGGCCTCCCAGAGTGCTAGGATTACAGGC
>CAUYSK010033732.1:0-23538 GCA_963575035.1 Avahi laniger | reverse complement strand
ACTCCGAGGGGGGCGGATTGTTTGAGCTCAGGAGTTCGAAACCAGCCTGAGCAAGAGCGAGACTCTGTGTCTACTAAAAAAAAAAAAAAAAATAGAAAGAAATTAGCTGAACAACTAAAAATATATAGAAAAAATTAGCCTGGCATGGTGGCACATGCCTGTAGTCCCAGCTACTCGGGAGGCTGAGGCAGGAGAATCGCTTGAGCCCAGGAGTTTGAGGTTGCTGTGAGCTAGGCTGACGCCACGGCACTCTAGCCCAGGCAACACAGTGAGACTCTGTCTCAAAAAAAAAAAAAGGCCTCAGCTGATCCATGGCAAGTTCATTCATTCTGCAAACAATCCTCAGTACCTCTCTTTGCTTGACACAGTCTATGAAGCACCCTAGGTGACAGAAAGTAAGATGGTACTTAGGTCAGGTTTAGTACTAGAAGAATGTCATGATGAGGAACATTTGAGGAACTTAGTGAAGAACTCTTAGGATGGTCATTTGACAGAAGATGAAGATTTTATATGCTGTGCCTTTCATTTTATATTATGAAAATAATATTTATTGAATACCTGACTATGTGGTGAGTTCTTTTTGTGTATTAATTCATTTAACCCTCATTACAATCTTTTGAGCCTAAGTTGTGCTATCCCCAGTTATGTGAGGTGATCCGGGGAAATCCCCCTGCACTATCCTGCCTCTGCATATTCTGAAGCAACTTTAGGAAGTATGATTTTATTATGGGATGTAGAAGAATATATTATTTGGTTAAATGATTTTTAATAAAGCTGACTTCATGAGCTGTTTCTGATTATATCCTTTATATAAACATAAAATTGGATTCAAAATTAGGATGTGACTCATTGCCTTAGGATTGTCTCTCATTCTCCATAATTGACGACTACTTTCCAACTTTTTATTTTTTACCTTTTAGAATGAATCTGCACTTTCATTAATTCTTTTTTATAATAATATTAGTGAATTGTTCTGAATGAGCATAGTATAGTAAAAGCAAAACTTTGTTCTATTATTTGAAGAAAAGCTATAGAAGAAAACCTTTATTTAATGCAACTTTTTCGCTTTTGGAATCTTCACCATATACTCTAGAAATGAGGTAGAAAAAAATAAAATCCCATATTAACTTTGTGATTATTTTTTTTAAAAACACAGCAAGCATAATAAAAAGAATTATTAATATCTCCCATATATGACTTTTCTCATTGTTGAGTTCAGCCTGATGCACAGTTTTATTAGCTTGTCTTGCGGGTCTGTAACAGTGAACTACATATTTCAAGTTTTATAAACATCTCTGCCCCCAAGCAGCAAGTTAATAATGTGAATCTATGCTGTCAAGATTAATGTGTCCTCATTTTCCTAGATATATTTTATGTGCTTGTCCCATAGGCCTGCAATTTATTTGCAGTACTCCATTGTGTATCAGAATGACTACTAAAAGGAAACCTTCAAAGTTAAAAGTTTTAAAAAGCATATAATTTGTATAGCCTAGTTTAAAATATATATTCACATGTGTATTCATTTATTCAACTCATTTTTTGACCATCTGCTGTCATTCTAATTATCTTCATGGTCTGGGCACAGTGGCTGTCACTTGTAGTCCCAGCACTTTGGGGGACCCAGGCAGGAATATCTCTTGAGGCCAGGACTTTGAGACCAGGCCAGGCAACATAGCAAGACCCTATCTCCAGAAAAAATTTTAAAAAGGTATCTTCATGGAACTTACATTCTGGTGTGGAGAGAAAGATAATCAGCCAATAAATAACTAAAACATATAGTACGTTGTAGGGATTCAGTTTAGGAAGTCGTAACATTCCCAAAGGAAAATAGAGGGAATGTTAAAGAAATCGTTTAAAATGCTGTAGTCAAGGCAGGCCTCGTTGATGAGACCTTTGAGCAGAGATTTAAATGTGTGGTACCAATTTTCAATTCGTTTAGGACAGGGAAGCTCACTGAAAGTGAAGAAGTATAAATCTTTCTGCTATTTGATATTTTCATTTAAAACCTTATGAAGACTGTTTAAACATGAATATGTTCATTTATATACAAGAACCTTTTGATTTGGCCACAATTTTGAGAAAATTTATTCTGCTTCATGAAAACATTTAAAATTCTAATCAGATGTTAAATTATCTCTTAGATGAGAAAGAAGAGGGTATTCTGGGAAGCATCCTATTACCCAGTTTTCAGATAGCCATGCTTACCTCTGAGGATCACATTAATCGCAAATACGCCTTTAAGGTAAGGAAACCTTTTAATTCTGTTTGAAACTTGCATTGATTAAAATGGATACTAATTTATAGATTATTACAAAAACACAGTTATAGTGCTTTTTATATTTAAATTGTATTAACGGTCTCATGGTTATGTAGGAAAATTTCCCTTTAATTAGAAAGTATGTGCCAAAATATTTGGGGGTCATATGTCTTCATGTCTATGTTTTCAAATGGTTCTAGATAAAGCAAACTTGTCAAAATGCTAATAACCGATGAATAGTAACTGTGGATGTCCTGGTAATCACTGTACTATTCTTTCAGGGTTATTGTATGTTCGAAATTTTTTGTAATAAATTTGAGGGGAGAATACTATAACAGACAACTGAGTTTTTCAACATAATATGTTTATGAGCTTATAGAATAATTACAGAGATGTTCTTAGGTCTAACTACGTTGTGATCATCAGATACTTTACAGAGAATATTGAAGTTGAGGCTTAAATCTGCTGTTAACTAAATCCAAGCAGACTTGAGATCCCCTCCCCTGACTAATCCCTATCTATGTCCATGATATTGCTGGTTTGTGAATCACTCTCAAGTAAAAGGCCATTTTAATGCTAATTTAGTAATTTGTTGTTTTTAAAAACCATTCTGCATTCTTTGCTTTATGATTATGACAAAATAAATTCTAGAGGTCTCCTATTTTTCAAGTCAGTTTTAAATTAAGAAGTATAAAGGGTTTAAGGGAAAGGAGGGAAATAAGGATAACATATGCTGCTATTTAACAATGAAAATATCTATTCTGTTAAGAATTGATTCCACTTTAAATTTCCATCTGCTTTTAAAGGCTACTCAGGACTGTAGCTGATTTACAACTTTTGCTAATTAATGTGTTACTTTATCAGCTGTGGACAAAAGAGAGCAGAAAGGCATCGTTTTTTGGTGGGTTAAGGGGATTGGGTAACAGCCTAAATGAGAAGGTAGTTTAAACAAAGACCTGAGGATATAAGGAAGTAGCTTCATATTTAAATGAATTTTATCAAAATAAACTTTATCCAGTGTAAACAAGAGAAGCAGAACTAAATGTTTTGAGGTGTTATTATAACAGGTTAATACTGATAATGTAAAATGATAGCTTTATAAATTTACATGTAGACCTGTGTGATATTAATAGTATTATTTGGCCATGGGTTTAAATTCTTTTGTTTGCTTGTCAGTTTAGCAAAAATTTATTGAATTCCTATTATTGGGACTATTTTGCTGGGTTCTTAGACTCTAAAAAAAATACGACAACATTAAAATAGCAGTAAAAGTGACAACATGTGTTAAATGTTTTTTCTGTATAACGATTTGGTTTGATTTTAATTTTATTTTATCTGTAACAAAAATAGTAATTACTGTTTCAAATTCTTTCTTCTATGGTGGTGTTTCCTGTGAATTTATGAGCTACTTTACTGCTAAGTCTGTTAACATTGATGCTATGGCTTACCAAAACAGTAAGTAGAAACTTTATAGACAATTATTGAACTCAAGTGTGAAACTTAAAGCTGGATTGGGTACTTCGACATCATCTAGTAAATATTTCCCGTTGACAGATGGCAAGTGTGTGTGGGGTTTGTTGGGGTTTGTATATGAGTCTTCGCTAGAACTGAATCTTATTACCACACCATTAGCTCAGTGTTCCTTCTGTTGATAACAAGTATGGGCAGTGGTCTTTATTCACTTTTCTAAAATTCCACTGAGTCCAATGACACTGTGGTGGTGGCTTTAATTATTTTAACAACATAGAGCATTTAGCTGTTTCTTTTAAGTTGTTTCCATAGATAATTTTATTCTCTTACACAGTCAAGTAAGATTTCTTGGTTATGTAGTTATTTTGATGAGTGTGATTATTGCAATTACTTGTATCCTAAAATAAATTTTTGAAGAAACTAATTTGACATCTTAGATAAAGCAGATTGTCAAACTCTCAGAGTAAAGTGTATGCTTCCAGATTTATTCCACTCATCTCTTTCTATTTAGCAGGGTAACTATATACTTAGTATTCTTTCCTTTACCTCATTCTATTTTTTTTTAATTTTTAGTTATTATAGGTACACAATGACTATATATCTTTATAGGGTATGTGTGATATTTTGATACAGGCACACAGTGTGAATTAATCAAATTAGGGTGATGGGGTGTCTGTCACTTCAGGCATTTATCATTTCTTTGTATTAGGAACATTCCATTTCCACTCTTTTAGTTGTTTTAAGGTATGCCCTAACTTACTGTTAATTATAGTCACTTTGTTGTGCTGTCAAATATTGCTCATTCTGTCTAACTATTTTTTTGCACCTGTTAACCATCCCTACCATATCCTCCACCACCATCCTTCCTCCTTTATTCTAGGTTGAAATAGTCTTTATTTTTCCTTGTCTTCGAATATCTAATAGGGAACCATCACAGGCATTTTTTAATGGAAATTAAGACTATTTCCCCCATAGGAATGCCTATCTTGACCATTTCTTTCTTCTGCTTTGATACAGCTACTGCTGCTGTGCATCTGTGCCTTGTCAGACCAAGGGTCAAGATGAGCGTTCAGTGCTCACAGCTTGTGTAGTGGTTTCTCATCAGCATCTCGTTTATTTTGTTTTCCTTCTGTTTCTCTGGTAGAGAGACAGATTGAACTGTAGAGGAAAAAAACCTACTTACTGGCTATATAATCCTTCCTCTTGAACCCCAAAATATTTACGTTTTAACTCTGAAACTTGAAAAGAAAAACTAAAAGGAAATACCATTTTGGATGATTTATAAATGAACCATTAAAAAGATTTATAAATCTTTAATGTTTGTTTATAGATGTCTATAAGGATTCTACAAAATAATAGCAACACCTTTTGAGGAGTGGAGAAATTGCTAACACTAGTGGGAAATGCTATAATATGTACATTTCAGTTAATTTTGTTGCTAGTTGCTCTGAAACATTATTCTTGAATAAAGAGGTGTGACTTGGAGTAAATGAAAATTGCTAGAGATGTATAGATGGAACAGGTACCCTAAGTGCTTTATTTTTACCTCCTTTCCTTCCCATACACTTTTTTTTTTTAATCTTAGAGTGCACACAACTAAGAAAAGGAGAGTAAAGTTAGGAGAGGAAACTTAGTATTATTTCTTTTAGGAGATTAGTAGTTATGTTTTTCCTCAAGTCATTTCTATATCATATATGTAATAAAAAACAGATCTACTTTCTTTGAAATTTAATAAATAGCAATGATCTATGTAAGGAACCACTTATCTTTTTTTCTTTTTCTTTTACAGAATTCCATATTTTTATTTAAAATGATCGTGTCGTTTTCAATCAGGCAGCCCACCCAAACATGCGGACCTATTATTTCTGCACTGATACAAGGAAGGAAATGGAGTTGTGGATGAAAGCCATGTTAGATGCTGCCCTGGTACAGACAGAACCTGTGAAAAGGTAAAGGCTTGTAGAAAAAATAATGGTGATTTCCACTTCCATTTTATTCTATTCATGCCTTGCAAGTATGTCATTATCATAGTTTGTATCATTTTAATAGTCGTGATATGAAACCATGTTTTCCTTAGAAAGGAAGGATCAATTCATGTTCTGTATTAATACATCTTTTGTTAGTTTGAGATGCCACCTACGTTTTTATCCCACCTCTCCTCTTTACTCATTTCCACCTGTCAGTGTACTGGGTGAATCCAGAATCCTAACATTCAAACTGAATGTTCTTTCTTCTTACAGAATTACCTTTAATTTCCGGTAAGTACATTTTTAATTGTTCTCTTAAAGCTACACAGATTTTTAGCCTTTAAGATGTTTTTAAGATCCTAAATCTTAGAAGAAAATGTATTTTATGAAGTTAATTTAATTGTATTGTGTTACGGGCTAGTCAGAGGAAATCTTTCTCAAACTACACAAATAGAGGTTGAATAATGTGCTTTTTTAAAAAAAATTATATTCCTATAATTTGAAGAAAGAGTTATGATGCAATTAAGTTTTGTTTCCTGTCAGTGACAGTTGTGCACATATCTTGTATAAGGAAGATGCTAACATTCAAGTTTGGTCTTTTTTTTCCCCCTTTTTTCAGGAAATTAGGGATTATTACAATGTAAATCTTTAGTCTTTTTTTTTCTTTCTTTTTTTTTCTTTTTAAGTGTGCATTTTAATAAAGTGTTTTGGCTTTTTGGCTAAAAATTTAAGTCGATGCTATCTATATAAGTATATTTGTGCTGTTTTTGTAAATATTGAATCTAAATCAAGTTAACCTGTAACTAGTAATTAGAGCTAGGCAAAAAAATGGAAAATAAGAAAAGAGGGCCCAGGCTGGAGCTCTTGGACACCTGTTTTTAAGAAAAAGCACCTTAACCATGTGCATATTCTAGGTCAAGAGCCATAGAAGGAAAATTGCTTATGGAGTTCCTCATGTAAAAATTACCTGAATGGACATAAAGGTGAGGTAGTTAGCACCAATAACTAGGAAAGATGTGTAGGGGAAAAGAATTCTTTGAAATCTTCAATAATTTTAACTTCAGAGTAAAATTTTTAGGGAATTGTTTAGAATACAGAAACCAATATAATAGTTAAAATATTTATTTCCATATAATTTTAAAATTATATGTTATACTTTTCTCAGAATTTGAACTTCTTTCCATTTTCTTTCATTGGATTTACCAGTCTAAAAATTAATAATTACTCATAATTTGAGGTGATAAAGATGACAGTCAATTATTTGGTTTGACTTCTGGCAACCTAATAGTTCATTGGTTTTGTGCGCATACAATTTTCATCCACCTATGTTGGTGTAATTTGCTCAGTTAGCCAAGAATTATTGAATATTGCCTACGTGCCCAACCTGGAATCAGTCACTATCATCCTGTAGAAATTACATGTTTTCTTCTACTCCCACCTGTTGGCATTTTTGATTACTTTATGTATTTATTTTTGAGGCAAGGTATTACTGTGTTGCTGGGGCTAGACTGCAGTGGCATCATCATGGCTTACTGCAACCTCAATCTCCTGGGCTCCAGCAATCTTTCTGCCTCAGACTCCTGAGTAGCTGGGACTACAAGCGTGTGCCACCACTCCTGGCTAATTTTTTTTTATTTTTTGTGGAGACGGGGGTCTCTGTTTTGCTCAGGATGGTCTTGAACTCCAGGCCTCAAGCGATCCTCCCATCTCTGACTCCCAAAATCCTGGGATGACAGGCATGAGCCATCACACTCAGCCTACCTGTTGGCATTTTCATCCCATGCTGTTAGGTTTAGTCATTCAAAGTGAAAGTACCTAAGTATTGCAATATTTCATTTCATAAGTGTAGGAAGATTTTGTTTGCTTGGTTTTAAGATAATGGCCTCCTTTTGCTATATGGCCAGAATGCTGAAAATTTTATCAAGGCATATCACCTAAGAGATAAAACATGGAGTTTTTAACTAGATACTTCCTTTTTTTCCAGATTTATCAAGTATTTCACCTAAACTACAATGTGTAGATCATTGATAGCAAAAAATTTAAAAATCTTATGTGCATTTGCTGAATGATTTCCATTATTTTCACTTTATATATCTCAGTGTATTTTCTACAATAATTTAAATGTCACTTTTTAAAGTTAGATCACAAGTTCTATATTAGTTATGTGTGCGGTCCCCAACCCCCAGGCCACACACCAGCACAGGTCCATGGCCTGGTAGGGACTGGGCTGCAGAGTTTCCCCACCACCTCCATGGAAAAATTACCTTCCATGAAACCAGTCCCTGGTGCCAAAAAGGTTGGGGACCCCTGATTATGTTATCTTAGCGTACTTTCCTGAGTCAGCTTTGTTCCGTTTAGAGAAAAGTCATCATAGATACCTTTTTGATTATTTCTTAAATGATAAATCTTTGGAAAAAATAGGAAAAAAGCCACCACAGTTCTAATTTAAAATAGTACCTTAAATAGACTAGAGGCAAATAATTTTAGAAATCTTTTCAAATTTTTAATATTGAATGTTAGGTTCCCCCTTCTCCAACTTATCAAGGATAAATATGCTTTTAGTGTAAATTTTCTATGAATTTTATCTTTCAAGGAATAGAAGCCCTAGCCTATCTTAGTAAACTTTCCCAGTGTCTATTATTGGGTCCAATGTGGAAGCTATGGTTTATATCTAATCTAAATATATGGATAGTCCATAACTGTACTTTGTCACATTTTTTTTCTTTTTTTTCTCAATGACCATATTCCAAGCTATCTAAAATCTATATATACCTTCATTTATAGTTGAATATATTAGGTCATTAAATATGAAATGTTCGATTTCAAATCAAAAGTGTGTTTAATTATATCTCAAACAAGAAGCGGTACAATTGATCAAAGTATGCGCCTACACTATCAGCATAGTTTTGCCAGCTTAACGGTAGCTTGTTTATGCCAGCAGCAAAGAAGCCTGGAGAGCCAGTGGTGATAAAATCACAAAAGGCCTTTTCCACAGCTTGTTAAGAATTGAGTATTTTTCCTTGCAAGAAGTGGTGCAAATCTGGAAGAAGTGATAGTCAGTTGGTGCAAGGACTGATGAATATGGTGGATGAGACAGAGTCTCCAAATCCAGCCTCTATAGTTTGAGCATTGTTGTTTGTGTGACATATGGTTGAGCATTGTCTTGCAGGAGGATTGGCCTGTCTCTCTTGACCAATCTCAGCTGCTTAATTGCAAGCATCCTCATCATTTCATCCAATTGGTTGCAGTAGACATCCTCTGCAATCAACTGATCAGGTTTCCTGAAACTGTAGTGGATAATACCAGAGCCGGAATACTAAACAGACACCATTACTTTTTTTTGATGAATATTCGGTTTTTGGACTGTGTTTTGGCACGTCATCTTTATCCAACCATTGTGCTGAACGCTTGTGACTGTCCAAAAGAATCCGTTTTTCATCACACCTAACAATATGTTGTAGAAATGGTTCATCTTTATGTTGTAAGAACAAAGAAAGACAAGCTTCAAGACGATTTCTTTTCCGACATTTAATTCATGTGGAACCCATCTATCCATCTTCTTTACCTTGCCAATTTGTTTCAAATAGTCCAATATTGTTGGAATAGTAACGTCAAATCTTGCTACTAATTCATGCACAGGTTGAGATGGATTCGCTTACACTACAGCGTTCAGCTCATCATTATCTACCTTTGTTTCAGGTTACCCATGTGGCTCATTTTGAAGATTAAAATCACCAATATGGAACTTTTCAAACCATTGATGTACTGTGCATTCATTAGCTACATCCTTCCCAAACACTTCCTTGATATTTCAAGCTGTCTGTGCTGCATTAGTTCTGTGACAGAACTCATATTCAAAAATAACACAAATTTTTGTCTTATCCATGGTTTCACAAAAATTGCTCTATAAAACATGTGAAAGGTAATCACAAGCCAAACATGCCTTTGAAAGACTGATGGTGTACCTTCACAATAAAAAATAAAAGAAGTATCAAAGCAAAATGTCAGAGATACCAACTGTCAAACTTAGTACTTAAGGAAATCGGACATTTCGTGCTTAATAACCTAATATCTAGATGTAGATGTATGTGTTTTCCACACATCATAAAAATTGGCAGCAATACCACACTTAGGATCCGATAGGAGCAGTATTAGATAATGAAATGTGGAAGCTTGGCCAGTTCCTGAGAGGCCTCCCAGAGTGGCATGATCTTAGCCATATCATGCAGGTTCAGGCAGTCTGCTTGATCTTGTCAGAGCCCGAAAATGATTGGGCTCGGGGAAGCTGATTCTCATCAAAAATACCTGGATACTAGTCAGCAGTAACACTGACCCCCCGGACACATACTAGTAATTGCTGGCATATTCTTCCAGTGGGCACAGGGGCATGGGATGACAGATTCCAATGCAGAATTGTTTGATGAGATGGAATAATAATGGTCTAGTAAGGTCTGTGCTGGTCACTGCTTAGCTCATCTCTGGTTCTTACAACAACCCTCTGTCCTTGGTGCAATGATACCCATTTACCAAAGAGGAGATTCAGGAACTGCAAGTTTTCTGCACCTTACCCAAAGACGCAGCTAGTAAGAGGTAGAGTTGCAAGCTGAATATATGCAGTCTGGCTCTGAGAGCTCTAAAACGTGGGTCCTCTTGAATACAAAGAGAGTTAGTCATGTGGTTCGGATCTTTGGTAGCGTGAGACTATAATTTCCTGCCACAGACATTTCCGCTACAAACTCATGTTTGTCTCGTGATCAGCTAACCCTCCTGGCTGGGAGCTAGGTTGTTTATTTCAAGATACTAGCTAGTACGGTCCTTTATGTATGGATTTTGTGGTTTAACTGTCACAGGACAGTCTTATTTGCTTTATTGCCAGATTTCTAGTGGTGGGGGCACAGGTCACTTTTTATCCTCCAGTAGTTTATATGCTTTGTTTTTTCTTTCTCCCCTTTTTGTTGCACATTCTGGTGTTGTGCTTGAATGTTCAGACCACATCATTGGGGACTTCTACAGATTGTCCTCTGTGACCCTTTCCAGTCTCTCCCACCCTACCCCAACTATAAGTCAGATTTTTCCTAGATTGAATCCCAGAAATAGCTTATGCTTTATTTCATCTTATTTACTATGATTTTCTTCTCTTATTTCAGAATGGACAAGATTACATCTGAAAATGCACCAATTAAAGAAACCAATAACATTCCCAACCATAGAGTGCTAATTAGACCAGAGATGCAAAACAATCAGAAAAATAAGGAAATAAGCAAACTTGAAGAAAAAAAGGCGTTAGAAGCTGAAAAATACGGATTTCAGAAGGATGGACAAGATAGACCTTTAACAAAAATTAATAGTGTAAAGCTGAATTCTCTGCCATCTGAACATGAGAGTGGGTCAGCATTCCCTGCTCAGACTGCACACTACAGACCAGTCAATGTGAATGGTTCGGAGAACAAAGCAGTCAATGTCAGCCTGGCAGATATTAGAAGTGGAAGTCACCCAACTACAGGGCCCTTACACACAGAGGCTGATCGAGTCATACAGAGGACAAATTCAATGCAGCAGCTGGAACAGTGGATTAAAATCCAGAAGGGGAGGGGTCATGAAGAAGAAACCAGGGGGTAAGTGCCTTGTCATGATGAACCCAGGTTTCTTTGGTGCTGTGTTGGTAGAGATTGGTTTCTGAACTACCAATTAAAAATATTAATTTAAATTGTATTTTAGATATTACAGCTTCCTGGCTATATCTTTCATTTATGGTCGTCAGATAAGTGTTTTTTCCGTCTCTCTTTGTTCTGTCACCCATCTATGCTCATGGCAAAGAGCCATCCTCCCTGACACACCAGGCAAGCCTTGGGTTATAGGTAGAGATCAAGTTTGTTTGGCATGAGGGAGGGAGCAAGCCCATTCTTCCCACTTCACCCATCTTATTCCCCCGCTGCTATCACCTACTAAAAACCGGAACTGTGATTACCGGTGAAAACCTGTCTCCAGCCTCCCCATTGCCCTACTCTGACTGTCGTCCATCAGCAGCTTCTGCAGCTTGGTGCACTGCAAGGATTTCTTGAGACAGGTAACGTGGGGGCAGTGAAGGCCTGTTGCTCTCTAATTCTCAGCCTCATTCCTGGGCTTTCTTTAAATCACAATGCACATGACTAAGTATTAAATTTATTAGCTGAGCATTTGTTCATTCATGCGTGCACTTGTTCTTCATATATTTATTCTCTAATAACCCCTGTATACTAATAGAGCCAGAAAGTAAAATAATGAAAAGGTAAAGTCTAGCTGCTCACAGAGATAATTGTCTAGTACAGGAGACAGATAAGTAAATACAGTATAGTGTGACAAGTACAACGAAGGAAGAATGGGTGCTATAAGGACATATTTTGGGACAACCAAGACAATCTTAAGGGTTCAGAGTTCAGGAAAACCTTTCTGAAAGAAGTAAAATACAAGCTAAGATAAAAAGAATGACATGTACGTTATGGCTTAGATATACAAAGCTTCAGCGTTGCTAGAGAGCAGAGAAAGGAATCAAAAAGAAGTTCAGTTAAGCTAGGTGCAATGGCTCAACCTTGTAATCCCAAATACTTGGGAGACTAAGGTGGAAGTACTGCTTAAGGCCAGGAGTTCGAGACCAGCCTGGACAACAGAGAAATCTCAGCTCTAAAAAAAATTTTTTTTAAAAAAATAAGCCAGGCTCATGGCGTGTATCTGTAGTCCAAGCTATTCAGGATGCTGAGACAGGAGGATTGCTTGAGCCCAGGAGTTTGAGGCTGCAGTAAGCTATGATCACATTGTTGTACCCCAGCCTGGGCAGCACAGCAAGACCCCATCTCTAAAATTTAAAAAAAAATAATTGGAGAATTATTGTAACTCTTTTCAGTAGTAGAAAACCAGTAAACAGTGACATTGGTGATTTAATTGAATGAAGATTAATTTATTTTAATAGTGAAAATTCTGAAGTACAGGAACATTCCTCCAGTTTTGCTAAGTTGTGATGGCTGACATCTGTAGTTGTCAGCCAAAGTCTTTCTTCTTTCAGGATTGTAGCTAAAAAGCCTGGGTGCGTGGGCACTTGGCTCCATCTTTTGTTATCTGTCTCTCCCAAGACTGCAAAAATACCCTCCTATGAGGTGTTATTCGCCTCAGTTTTCTTTTTCTTCACCCTCAGTGCTCAGTGTTCTAATTTTCCCAAGGGAGAATTGTGAGAAATATTTACTATTTCAAAAATAAAATTTGAGAAATCTGTTGAACAACATGGTGAATATAGTCATAACAATGTATACTTGAAAATTGCTGAGATTTTATGTTCTTAACCACCAAAAAGATAAGGTATATGAGGTAATACATATTTAAATTAGCTTGATTTAGCCATTCCACAGTGTATACATATTTCAAAACATGTTTTACCCATGAATATATGTAATTTTTGTCCGTTTTTTAAAAAAGAAAAAAGTATGTGAATAAATGCTGAAATTTACCAGTAATCAGGGAAATTGCACATTAAAGAAACAATGAGATAATACTTTTCACTTACCAGATGGACCAAAATTATAAACGAATGAATTAATGCATTGATGAATAAATAAAATTAGATTACTTAATGTTGATTGGAATGACAAAAATAAATAATAAACTCGTAGACTACTAGCAGGAAAATAAATAAATAAAATTTGGTTAGACAGAAAAGCAGGAAGTAGTTCTGGGGACAAAAAAAGAAAGGGTATTTGAAGTACTTGGTAAAGTATTCACTTTCAGGGAAATAATAAAAACCCAAATCAGAAGATTTGCTGAATCTGTATCTACCACGTTAAATCTCACTTCAAAAAAAAAAATCACTTTTCCTCAGATAAAATCGTACTTTAAGTTTAAAAGCATATAGGGAGATTCAACAATATCTAGAAATGAGGTGGTTTTTAATTGTTAAGTATAAATGTTAGTTTTAGGTCCTTTAATGGTTGTAATTAATATTCGTAAAGTCTTTCTGTGACTTTTTTCTGTTGAATGCAGACCAGCAGCTTCTGAAGACTGGTTTTAGGTTGTTTTGAGCTGAGGTTTTTCTCTGGGTTCCTCCTACATCTTTGGATTCACTGTTTTGCCAGTTTCCGTAAATGCTCTTAGACGTTCTTTTGTAATGGCTAGAGTCCACTTTTAATAATCGAAAAATATTGTCTACATTATTGTATAAAACTTTATCATAAAAAATAGTTGTGGTATTTTATAATGAAATAAGTTTTATTGGTGGAAAGAAGCATATTGTAATTCACAGTATAATTCATTTCTTTAAAACTTTACGAAAGGCTTTCTTTTATTATTAAAGTTCTGTTAGGAAGAGAAACAGGTTTAATATTTAGTCAAATAGCAGATCCCTGCATCTGCGAACAAAGCTTTAAAGTTTCTTTGTGAGAGCCAGGCGCTGTTAAGACGCATGGTGCCTTAAGCCATTGTTCTCATGGCAGCATCGCTGAGTCAGGGTTTTCATGGTGTTTGACAGGCAGCTGCTGGTGAACGGGGCACTAAACCTCATGAGGGAGCTCACAGTGTTCGTTTCTTAAGCTTTCACTTAAAAGTAAATCACACTTAATTGTAGTTTTTGAAAAACAGGTTTGAAAATGCTACAAAGTATATGGGATAAAAATACATTTGCTTTGCAAATTAAAAGCACAATGAGATATCACTTATCTGCAGCGAGACTGGCCTTTTTTATCAAAAAGTCCCAAAACAATAGATGTTGGCGTGGATGTGGAGAGATAGGCACACTCTTGCACTGTTGGTGGGACTGCAAACTAGTGCAACCTCTCTGGAACGCAATATGGAGATACCTTAAAGAGATACAAGTAGAAGTACCATTCGATCCAGCAATCCCATTACTGGACATCTACCCAAAAGAGCAAATGATGCTGTATAAGAAAGACACCTGCACCCAAATGTTTATAGCAGCACAATTCACAATTGCAAAGATGTGGAAACAACCCTAGTGTCCATCAATACATGAGTGGATTAATAAACTGTGGTATATGTATACCATGGAGTACTATTCAGCTTTAAGAAACAATGGTGATATAGCACCCCTTGTGTACTCCTGGATAGAGCTGGAATGCATTCTACTAAGTGAAGTATCCCAAGAATGGAAAGACAAGCACCACATGTACTCACCATCAAATTGGTATTAACTGATCAACACATAAGTGCACATATGAGAATAACATCTATTGGATGTTGGGCAGGGGGGAGGAGGGACGGGGGAGGGGTAGAAGAGGGAGGAGGGGACGGGTATATGCATACACAAAGAGCACAATGGGCATCACCCGAAGGATGGACATATTTGAAACTCGGATGTAGGGGGGGAGGGGAGGGACAAGGGCAACATATGTAACCTAAACTTCTGTACCCCCGTAATATGCTGAAATAAATAAAAAAAAAATGTGTGAGGAGCAGAAACAGATTGAAAAGTACTTAGATAAGAGAAATTTATAACATTAAATGTTTATATAAAAACAAGAAGGGTCTCAAACAATCTAAGATTTTACTTTAATAAACTAGAAAAAGAAGGACAAATTAAACCCAAAGCAAGCATAAATAATAATACCAGTAGTAGTAATAGTAATAATAATAATTAGAGGGGAAATCAATGAAATAGAAAACAGAAAACAATAGAGAAAATCAATAAAACTAAGAGCTGGTTTTTGAAAAGATTAAAAAATTTGAAAAGCTTCTAGCCAAAATAACTAAAACAAAAATAAAAAGATACAATTACCATTATCAGAAACAAAAAAAGGACTATCATTACATACTGCATAAACATTAAAAGAACAATAAGGAATAAATACTCTAAACAACATAATGCTCATAAATTCAACAATTTGGATGAAATGTACTAATTCCTTTAAAATTGCAAACTACCAAAATAGTCAAGAAGAAACAGGTAAATTGAATTTTTTTATACCTACGAAATAAATTGAATTGGTAATAAATAAGTTTCCAGAGGAAAATTTTAGGCCCAGATGATTTTAATTGTAAGTTATATAAGACAAATAAGAAAGAAATAATACTAATCCTACATTATATATTCCAGAAAACAGAAGAAGGGGAAACACTTGCCGACTCACCAGGCCAGGATAGCCATGATACCAAGGCCACACAAACGCACCATTAGTAATAGAACTACAGACCTATATCACTCATGAGCATATACGTAAAAACTTCAACAGATACTATGTAGTCGAATCCAGTAATATGTAGAGGTTAAAATATCGTGACCAAATAGGTTGTATCTTAGAAATGTAAGCCTAGGTCAGTATTTCTAAATCAAAAATGCAATTTGCCATAACAGACTAACAAAGAAGAACCATAATCATCAAGAAACAGAAAAAGCATTTCACAAAAGTCGACAACAATTTATAAGAAAAATTCTTCACAAGCTAGGGGTAGAAGGCCACTTCCTTAACCTGATAAAAGAAATTCAAAATTAACTACAGACATCATATTTAATGCTATAAGATTAAATGCTTTTCCCTAAGATTGGGAACAAGACAAGGATGTCTCCCTTCAACCCTCCTAGTCATCAGCATACTGCAAGTCCTCATCAATGCATTAAGGCAAGAAAAAGAAATAAAAGACATGCATATTGAAGAGGAAAAGATAAATCTATCTTTTTTATATATAATAAATATTTGTTCAGGTAGAAAATCCAAAAGAATTTTTTTAAACTTCTGAAACAAGTGAGTATGGTTTCAAGATCACAGAATACTAGATCAGTATATAAAATTAGCTGTATTTCTATATTCTAACAATGAACAACTGGAAATCTAAAATTTTTTAAAGTGTTATTTATAATATCACTCAAAAATTTAACAGGTAAATATCTAACAATATATGTGAAGATTCTCTAAGCTAAAAATTACAAAACGCTGAAGAAAGAAATCAAAGAAGATCTAAATAAATGAAGCTATATATAATTTTTATTGACTGGAAATCTCAATATTGTTAAGATACCAAATATTCCCAAATTGATCTATAGATTCAGTGTAATCTCAATCAATATCTTAGGAGGATTTTTTGTAGGGATCTACAAGCTGATTCTAAAGCACATTGGGCAAGCAAAGGAATTAAAATACAAAAAAAAATTCTGGAAAAAAAATACAGTAGAAAGACTAATACAACCTAATTTCAACACATACTATAAACCTTCAGCAATCAAGAAAGTATGGTATTTGTGATAGACATATAGATCAGTGGACCCAAATGGAGGGTGCAGAAACAGATCACATGAACATGAAACATGTTCCTTTAACAGAGTTAAAAGATAATTCAATACAGAAAGAATAATCTGTACAACATATGGTACTGAAACAATTAAACATTCGTAAGCAAGAAAAGAAAAAGAGAAACCTAAACCTATACCTCACACCTTATACAAAAATTAACTCAACATGGATGAAAGGTTTAAATACAAAATATAGAAATGTAAAACTCTTAGGAAGAGAGCATAGAGAAAATCTTTGTGACCTTGGGTTAGGCAAAGCATTCTTAAGTACGACACCAAAACACAGTTCATAATAGAAAAAAACTGATGCACTGAACATCATAAAAAATTAAAACCTTTTGTTCTGTGAACTACCCTATTTAGACAAGGTAAAGACAAGCTATAGATTAGTAGAAAAGTATATTCAAATCGCATGTCTGAAAAAGCACTCATATCCAGAATATGTAAAGAATTCTCAAAACTCAGTAATAAGAATACGAGCCATATTTTTTTTAAACGAGCAAAATATTGAGAAGCCATTTCAGGAATTAAAATATCTGAAATGTCAAAAAATACATAAAAAGATGGTCAACGTCATTAGTCATGAGATAAAATGAAAATTAAAATCACAGTATACCACACTACATACATTACAATGCCTAAAATTAACGACTATAAAATTATGATACCAAATTTGGGTGAAGGTGAAGAGTGACTGGAACTCTGGAGACATCACTGGTGGAAATGTAAGGGAACATCCACTTTGAAAAGCAGCCTGGCTTTTGACATTAGATAAGGAAGCTCAGAACTTACTATTTGAATGGTGAAAGAAAATGTAAAAGACAAAAACAAAAAAAAAAAGAAATCGAGAAATTAAAAACTCAAAAATATGTGAGTCACAGGTTACTATTAAAAAGCAGCAAAATGTAATGGAAAGAACACAAACTCAAGTCCTGCAGGCCCCTTCTGCTTAAGGTGTCCTTGGCCACATTCTTCATGCTTAAGTTTTCATGTCTACAAAATAGTACTAATAATACAAGCCAGTAGAGACTGTTATAAGATTCAAGTAAGTTAGTAAATTTTAAATACTTTTGTAAGTTTTTTGATCAAATATAGACATAATACATGCATGATCATACTGAAAAAGTTGACACTGGCTTTCCTATAATCCAAAGAGAGTCGATCTGCATCTCTGAAATAAGAAAGGGATTTATTTTAAAACATACCAAAACGTGAAATCGATAAAGGCTTTGTTTTCTCCAGAAATGTTACCTTATATCCATTTAAGTGGAGAAACGCACTATTGCAAGGGAAAATAAATTAAAATTGGCCACCAAAAGAGGATATTACAGTATTGAAATGAGTTGAATGAAATGATCATTTTGAATTAAATGATTATAAAACAAGAAGAAAAGTATATATGCACTCCCTAACAATTCTGAAAAACATAATTTCTGCTATTATATCTTTGTTTTTATGCCTTATTGTGGACATTATTGTATAAAAAGCTAAAACTAAGAAAAGTGTAAAGTTGTATGTCATCAATAACTTCATTGAGGTATCAAGAAGCATTCTTCATCATGACACATAATTACTTAATTCTATTCAATTTCACATTATGTTTTTACCTGATAAGTTTTCTTTTTTTAATTTAGTGCATGTGTGTGCATATGTGTGCTTGAGTGCATGTGTGTGTGTGTGTGTGTGTGTGTGTGTGTGTGTCTGTCTTTAAATGCCCCTTTAGTCATGGCGTATCTGCTAGAAAAAAGCAGCTGGATGTTCCGCATGCTGTGAAACTGTAAAACTCAGTGTGCATGTACCTCCCATCTATCTATTCTGAAAATAAAACACATAGCTATATTTAGGCTACAGAATAAAAATGTAATGCAAGCTAAATTTTTTACAGAAATTCAGTGCGTAAGGTAGAAGAAAATAAAGAAATGTAGTTTATGTAAATCATGACAGTGGAAAAGATGAAGGCACAGGATAACATTAACATTATTAATAAGTCAAAAGAAGAAAGATATTTAGCCAAATAACATAGCTTGTGAAAAAAATTATAATATTTGCAAAAGAAAAATTTAATTAAATCTTAATGCCTTTCTAATACAGTCCATGAATAATTAATGTAATATTTTTAAAGTTTTTTAAATGCTGTCTCAATAAGAAAATGTAAAAAACATTATAGATTGGACAAATAATTGGAGATGAATCATGAAGACAAATCCTACATTCGACTTCAAGATTTTGTCCCCCGAAAGTTACTTTATGGTAACTGCTTTTCAGTTAGTAAATCTAAGCTACAAGCTTTCCTCATCAATGGTTAAATTAATACATGTGCTTGATTCTAGATTTAATATAAATTCAAAGTTTCCTCCCCAAAAGTCTTCTTTTTTAGCTAAGCTAAAAGTATATTTTCAGATGAAATTAATGTTTTCTTTCTTACTTCACAGTGAGAAATAGCTTTCTTATAGTTTACTCAGTTTCTTGATTTCAAGATTATTCTCATCTATCTAATCCTAAATTAGTTTAAAATTAATCACTGCATAGAATATGAAACGTAATTAAAAAGCAAATTTAGCAAGTTCTCCAAGAACTAATTTTTTATTAAAATCCCTAGGCTAGATTTCACACTATAATATCATAAAATTGTTTGGTGACTCTGAAGTAAAATTATACTTCGATGTATTCGAAAATAAAAATTGGGCTGCAATAAACTTGCTTAATAACAAATATAACTTCAAGGCATTTAAACTCTAAGAGTTCAAATTATTTTAACCCACAGACATTTAATTTAGGTCCATGTCTGACCATATATCCCACCCAAGTCCCTCAATTTTTTATCTTTTTAACAAATACTATGTATGTTTTCAGTGTTCAGCAAGGTATGAGATATAAATAAATTTCTACCCTAAAGGAGTTTATAATTTGGGAGATAAAAGCTACACAAGAAAATTCAAATCAGAGCAAAATTAACATTAAAGAAATAGGAAAGGCAGTCTTGTCAAATAAATGGTACAAACAACAAACACATTTGAGCTCAAAGGAGAGATCCAACTGAGCTGGAGTGTTGCAGGGGCACCTGTGTTATGCCAGGGATTGTGCTATATGCTGGGAACACAAAAAAATGAGATATATGCTTGTCTTGCAGAAGCTTGCAGTCTAGTTAATGGACTAGCAAAATGTAATCACAAAACAATGTGAGCTGAGTCTAACGATACATGCACAGTTTAAACATTTATGAAAAAGAGAGAGGGTCATTGCAAATGTAAAAGAATGGGGAAGGAGAGTAGTGTGTTTGAACAACTATGGGCTAGACAACTGACGTATATCACTTTTATCCCCATGATACCGCAAAAGCAGTACTATTATTATCCCCTTTTTCTAATGAGGAGACAAGTTAAAGCAAGTGATAGAACTTGCCCCAAATTATTAATATTTAGCTAGTAAGTAGCTGAGCTGAGATCATAATTTAAGTCTCCTTGGCTAAAAATCTCCTCTTACAGGTACAAATATTAAGAGTAGAGTCCTTCTTCACACGGTTTATGTGAGCAGAAAGTTTGTGCTCATCTCTTACAGAGTACAGGTCTACGATCATAAAATCCCAAGCCTCCTATATTACTTTTATATTAGTTTCTTATAGTTGCATAAAATATTGCCACAAATTTAGCAGTATAAAATATGCATTTATCTCAGTTTATGTGGATCAGGAATCTGGAAATAACTGGGTTATCTGCGGAGGGTCTTACTAGCTGTAATCCATTTATCAACCAGGGCTTCATTCTCCTCTGACACTAGGGACATTCTTCCAAGCTCGTGTGGTTGTCGGTAGAACTTACTTTCTTTCAGTTGTAACACCGAGGCCCTCAGCTCCTACAAGCTGCCTTCAGTTCCCTGCCACCTTGACCTCTTCATAGGCAGTTCACATGTTAGCAGCTTGCTTCTTCAAGGCCAGCAGGAGAGTTTGTCACTCAGGGACTGCCCAGTCCATTTGTCAAGGGCTTTCACCTGATTTCAACTGATAAACTCCTTTTTGTTAGTTCTCAATCAATAATTTGGGGGCTTTAGGCCAGACGCGGTGGCTCACGCCTGTAATCCTAGCACTCTGGGAGGCCCAAGTGGGCGGATTGTTTGAGCTCAGAAGTTCAAGACCAGCCTGAGCAAGAGTGAGGCCCCGTCTCTACTAAAAAAATAGAAAGAAATTATCTGGACAACTAAAAATATATAGAAAAAATTAGCCGGGTGTGGTGGTGCATGCCTGTAGTCCCAGCTACTCGGGAGGCTGAGGCAGGAGGACCGCTTGAGCCCAGGAGTTTGAGGTTGCTGTGAGCTAGGCTGACGCCATGACACTCACTCTAGCGAGGGCAACAGAAGGAGACTCTATCTCAAAAAAATAATAATAATAATAATTTGGGGGCTTTAATTATATATGCAAAATTTCTTCACTTTTGCCACATAACATAACCTAATCAAGTGGGTGACATCACATTGCTTTTCCCCTATTCTATTGATTAGCAGCAAGTCACAGGTCCTGCCCACATGTAAGAGAAGGGCATAAACACTAGAAGGCGGGGGTAATGGGAGGTCACCTAGGTTGTGTCTGCCACACCTTCCTTCACCACTTTGTGCATTTTACCCTTCAACATTCCTCTTCAGATTAAATACAGGAAAAAGGGCAACAAAGGGTTATTCTGGGTGCATAACTCCTGCTTGTGAATCTCTAGCTAAAAAGTAGGTATGGGAGAAGGAAATAGGAAGCCTCTAGCAATGGCAGATGTAAGGCAATAACTATATTTTAATTCCTACACTTGAGACTTGGGCACTGAACAGATACCAGACACCATTTTATGAAGCTCTTATCACACAAGTACCGTAGCATATTACTTGAGCATGATTTGAAGCACCAGCAGTAAGACTGCCACTAAACACAAGGCTATGTGGATTCAGAAACAGTAATAATGAAAAACAGTTTGAACTCGCTGCATCTGCTAGAAGAGATAGCAAGTGTGCAGACATTCTCTAGGTAACTTGTGATTGAGGCACGTGGGAAAGAAGTTTGGAAAGGTTGATTGATTTGGAAAGAAAATGCATATGCTAGATAATTGAGTCATATGAAGCTCATATGCTCTGCACAATGTTTAACTCTCTAGTTTGACTAATGAAGAACCCTAAAGGGTATTTTCTACCATTCGCTGGCTCAGTGTGTGTTTATTACTATAGCTTAAGTGAATCCAAACAAACCAATGAGCCACTATACTCATAATCGTGGAAGCCTGTTCTATGCAACTCACAGACCTCATTCTGAAAGTAAGATCTCTCTCAATTTCTCTCTCTCTAGCCACATATCTACTATTGTAATGACGTTCTGCACCAAAGAGAGTTTAATCTGTACGGAGATTTTTTTATGCCACAAGCATCAATTTTGCAGTGTTCAGAGAATTGACTCAAATACCCTACAGGCTTTCTTAAACCTAATTTAAAATGCTAAAATTAAAATTTACCCCTTCTGGTCTTCCATATATAATACCCTGTCCAATGGAATCCTCTTATTAAAAAATTAATAGGCTTATAGTCTATGAAAGAAATTTTACCATAGAGAGTCTCACTGCTATGACTTAGTTGTTCTGAAAAAATGCTCGTTTTATGTATTTCACTAGTCCTGAAATACTCCTCTTATAAATCACACTGAGCATCACTGGCTTTTATTAGGGAATGGAAATGTACTGCTAACCTTCAGGCATAATAGAAAATAACCACCTTTTCCCACCTGAATGTCTTCAACAAATCAACCGAAAATTTTAAAATCTGAAAGCTGTGCCTTTTGTATCATGCCACAATCAGGCCAACTTTTAGGGTGTCTTTTCTCTCAAAATCCTCTCTGATGCCTGAAGTTTCATTACCATAGATTTATAACTTGAAACTTCGATTATGGTTAAAATGCAAATATCCCTAGGAGAAGAAACACTTTATTCTGACCGTTCTTTTTTGTATGTCTTGTAGGAGCAGAGAGAAGTTTCTGAAGGTGAATAAAAGTAGAGAACAGGAAGACAAAGAGTACAGGATGAGAAAGCTATTTATACCAAAGTTGGCACTTCTTAAATATATTTACAGATGGAATTTACAAATTCAAAGTAGCTCATCATCATCATTGATATTTTCATTACAGTAAATATATTCATTGAGTCCGCACTGTTTGAAATAAGCCCTGAGGATAAACTATAATCTAATGGTGGACCCTGTGGACTATGAGGCCACCCGGTTGGAGGGCCTGCCACCCAGGGGTACGAGGTGTTCCAGCCTCCCTACAGGCTCCCTTACTACCGGAATGTGGCCACAGACCTCGTGTCCTGGCTCTCCCCGCATGACTCCAACTCCGTCATTATCAAATCTGCCAAGAGGCTCAGGAGCAGTAAATGTAGATGCTTCGGAGAAGTCGGACCGCAGCCGTGACAAGTCAGATCGGGGCCACGACAAGTCTGACAGAGATCGAGAGCGTGGCTATAACAAGGTGGACAGAGAGAGACAGCGGGACAGGGAACGGCATCGGGACCGTGGATACGACAAGGCAGACTGGGAAGAGGGCAAAGAACGGCGCCACCGTA
>CAUYSK010033729.1:0-19571 GCA_963575035.1 Avahi laniger | reverse complement strand
ATCATGCCCCCTCCCTTCTTGGGGACATCCTTTGTAAGCCATTAACAGGCCCAAGGGTATGCAAGACAAACCTTCAGGTCCTCAACTTACACAACAAATCTACATCCAGTGGCTTATCTCTGATAAAGAGCTCCTTATGTTGAAACATTCCAAGCCTTTAGACAAAGCTTCAAGTCTTTAACCAATTACAAGTCATAGAATCTTTAAACCCACCTATAACCTGTAAGCCCCCACCACCTCCCACCTCCCCCGCCCTGCTTGGAGATGGCCCACCTTTTCGGGCCAAACCAATGTATGCCTGCCACGTGTTGGTTTATGACTTTACCTTGTAACCCCTATCTCCCTGAAATGTATAAAACCAAACTGTAACCCAGCCACACCAAGTCCACTTGCTCAAGACTTCTTGAGCATGGCTCTGGGTCATGGTCCTCAAATTTGGCTCAAATTTGGCTCTTTAAAATTCTTTTACAGAGTTTGGCTATTTTTTTCCATTGACACTCCTATCTCTAGCCACTCCAGGAGGAGAGGCTTCACCATTCCATGCCTTTGCACATGCTGCTCCCTCTGCCTGAAATGCCCTTTCTCACCTGGCAAACCTTTAGCCATCCTTCTACACCCTGCCAAAAAGCCACCTCCTCAGAAGCCTTCAGTGGCTCCAAAGCCTTTTAGGCAAATATATTTTAAGATTACATCATCCTTTTGTGTATTAGGGTCCCACCAGAGAAACAGACCAGTAAGCCATACATTCAGAGATTTACTGCAAAGAATTAGCTCACACAGTTGTGGGGGCCGCTTCGGTGAGTCTGAAATCCATTGACAGGCCATCAGGAAGGGCAGGCAGGAACTCCTTCACACCAGCTGGAGCTGTGGTCCACAAGCAAAATTTCTGATTTTTCAGGATAACCTCAGTTCTACTCTTAAGGCCTTTCAATTGATTGAATCAGGCCTGCCCTGATAATCTCCTTTTCTTAAAGTCAATTGATTATAGACATGTACAAAATACCTTCACAGCAACACCAAGATTAGTATTTGATTGAATAACAGGATTATAGCCTAGCCAAATTGACACATCAAACTGACCGTCTCTATTAGTTTTCTAGGGCTGTCATAACAACATACCACAAACTGGGCTCCTAAAACAATAGAAATCTGTTCTCCCACAGTTTTAGAGACTAGAATTCCGATATTAAGGTGTCATCAGGGCCCTATTCCCTCTGAAGGCTCTAGAGGAGAACTGTTTAAAACCTTCCTCTCAGTTTCTGGTGTTGCGGGCAATCCTTGGCGTTCCTTGGCCTGTAGATGCAACCCTCCAGACGCTGCCTCCAGTGTCATATGGCTTCCCCCCACCCCCCACCCACGCGTGTCTGTCTCTGTGTCTCTTCTACCATTTTTCTAAGGACAACAGTCATATTGGATTAGGGCTGACTTTAATAACCTCATTTTAACTTGTTTACATCTGTAAAGACCCTATTTCCAAATAAGGTCACAGTCACAGGTATTGGGGTTAAGACTTCAACATGTCCTTTGCTGGGGGTGGGGGACACAATTCAATCCATACCACCATCACACTTTGTTACAGTGCTTAATACATCAAACTGTGTTTAATTTACACCCTGGCTTGGTAACAAAAGGAATGTAAGGGATTTAGAGAATGAGGTGCAGTCACTTAATAATGATCCCAGAGCTTGGTACAGTGTCAAACACACAGCAAGTGCTCACTTAATGACTGGTTCCACATCTCACACTTGACTTCCTCAGCTATCTGTTTGAACTCACTGGGAGCTATCTGTGGCACAGCCTGGTTAAATGCAGGGAGAGGTTACTCCCAGAACATAACAAACAGAAATTCCTCAGGACTTGCTGGAAGGCCCTCCGTGCTAATCTAATCTGAAAGTTTTCAAAATCTGCTCCCAAAACCCCAGGAAACCATCCAGAAAAGAAAAAAGGAGGCTAACTGGGTGGGGTTCCAGTTCTCCCTGAAACCAGAATGTAGACATGCTTATCCCTTTACTACTTCGAGCTTCCCTGTTGACTGCAGCACCCTCCCCCAGTATACCAGAGGAACTGGTGACAAGGCCAGAGCAGTGCATTGTCCAGAGCTTACCTCGTCAGTGGCTGAACAGGAAATGGAAAGGAGTAAGAAGGTGTGGCAGAAACTGCTGGATGTCTGCCAATATCTATTCATTTTCCTCTTCTTCCTTAACAGTACAATCCTTGGTTTATTTGCTTGTTTGTTTGTTTCTCTGGCCAGAATAAAGACTAGATTTGTCTTTTTTTTTCCCCAACCCTCCAAAGACTAGATTTCTCAGCCTCCCTTGCTGTGGTCCCTGACAGCATGAAACAGAGAAGAGAGATGCCCTTTTCTAACTCCTGACCCACAGAATCCATAAGCGTAATAAGATGGTGATAGTTTTATACCATGAAGTTTTGAGATAGCTTGTTATGCGGCAGTGGATAACTGGAATAAATGGATGACTTTCATCAACATTTTCACATTCAGGAAATACTTACTGAGCATCTACTATGTGTCAAACACCATAGTGATCAAGTGTAAAAGATACACAAAGCTGGGCACTAAAGTGGTAAGGCCAGATTTTAATCGGTAATATACTATTGCAATAGGGAATAGGGTCCAGTGTGAACTGAACTCAACTTTGATTTGTACAGAAGTGACTGGGCACTTTGAAGGGAAAATGAAGGAGTAGGGCGGGCATGGGGGGACTCAGAATTAGGGAAGTGAAAAATTACAAAGGGCTGGTCAGTGTAGATGCTAATGAGGCCAGCTGTGTCTGCTGGCTGGCAATTATCAACGTTAAGATTTCATCCTCCCAAAGAGAATGGGAGACAGAGGCCCTACCCTTTCTGACAATTACATTTTAAATGAATGGTTTTCATGTCCTTGAGGACACTCCTGAGTTTAGGAGATACATGGACATTCAAAGGGACACAGGAAGGATTCACAATTGAAAGCCCTTTTTGGCAAGTGCTCTAAGAAAGGGTGGTTGGGGCCTGCGGTCAGGTGTTGGCTGGAACAGTAGGTTCTTTTGGCAGCCTGAGCTTCCCAGGCAGGCACTTCAAGAGAGGCTAGTCTAGGGTCATCCTAGGGATGTGGCCTTGAGCTGTTAGAAACTAATATTAGTGTTTGTTTAAGTCTTTCAATGTCAGGGGAGGGGCACGGACAGAGTCATTTGTGTTGATAGGCGGAGGTTGAGGCCTAGTCAAAAAGAGGACTCAGAGGAGCCTGGCTAGAATTTGGACAAGGAGAGAGCCTTTCTCACAAGCCATTTTTGACATCATGGTGCTTAGAGTCTAATGGAGTAGACAAATATTAAAAAGATAACTTATTAGAGTTGTGATAAGTGTTCTGAAGAAGAATTACATGGTTCTAACAGTGCTGAGAATAGTGGAAACTGGTTTAGTTTAGGGGGTTTGCAGAACTTCTCTGAGGAAATGTGTTTACACAGATACCTGAATGCTAAAGTGGTATCAGAGATTTGAAATCATATCTTAGGTTAATCTGGAACTCCCTCTGCTGGTGCCTAGCAAAGGGAAAAGAATCATTTTGCATTCCCTATAGAAGGACAGAGTATAAGCCGTATTTTTTGTTGTTGCTTGTTTTACCATGGGAAGTTGGTCCGAAGTTTTTGATCAAATATTCTCAAAGAGACCGCAGGTCAAAAAGTTTAGGAAGGCTGGGTGCAGTGGCTCACACCTGTAAGCCTAGCTCTTTGGGAGGCTGAGACAGAAGGATCACTTAAAGCCAGGAGTTGGAGGCCAGCCTGGGCGACACAGTAAGATCCTGTCTCTACAAAAAATAGAAAAATTAGCCAGGTGTGGTGGTGCACACCTGTAGTCCTAGCTACTCAGGAAGCTGAGATAGGAGGATTGCTTCAGTCCAGGAGTTTGAGGTTGCAGTGAGCTATGATGATGCCACTGCACTCTAGCCCAGGTGACAGAGCAAGAACCTGTCTCGAAATAAATAAATAAATAAATAAATAAATAAATAAATAAATAAACAAAATTTTAAAAGTAAAAAAAAGTTAAAGAAGCACAAATCTGGTCAAACTCTCTCATTTTACAGATGGGGAGTCTGATATACAGGCTGGCGGTAGAGGTGGGTGTCTTGGACTTGATGGCCCAGGCAGAGTTAGAATCTAACTGCACAACCTCAGGTTACTGGCATCCCTGGAGGAAATCTCCCCCAGGCTTTAGGAGGGAAGTGGGTTTCGGGTGAACCATGCAAAGCAGCTCCCACCCAGGACAACCTGCTGCTGCTGTTACACTCAAGGGAGGTAGTTCCACCCACAGTGCTCAGGGCCCCACCTGCTTTCCTGGCAGAACAGAGTTGGAAGGCAGGTATGATAGAAAGGCCTGGCGTTAAGCCTTCTGGCCTCTGTCCAGACACCAACACATTTAAGATCTGTGATCAGATTAGAAAACAGACAAGGATTACAATTCACAATGTTTTGGATTGGCTTGCCAGGTTGTAATGCTTCAGTTGCAGAAAAAAGAGCAATGGAATTAGGCCTTAAAAGACATGGGTTCAAGCCCCAGGTAATGGATAAAAGCTATTGTTTATTGAGTACCAACTATATCCTGTAAACTGCTAGACTTAATTTTCACATACTATCTCATTTCACCCTTACGACAACCTTGCAAGGTAGACACATGAGAAAAATGTAGGTTCAGGTAAGTAAAGGTTACATTTCTTGCATGTTGTATCCAAGGTTACACAACATGCAAGTGCAGAGCAAGGATTTGTATCTGGGTCTCCTGACTCTCAGTCCAGGATTTCCCACCTCACCATTCACTGTGTGTAGGCTGCTATGAGATCAAAAGGCAACTCAGCTTAGGGGGTAGGAGCACAACCTTGGACCCTACTTGCCGAAGTTCAAACCCCAGCCCCTGCATAGATTACTGTGTGGCCTTGCACAATTACTTAACTTCTCTGGATTCAATTTGCTCATTTATAAAATGATGATAATAACAGCACTGACTGAGTAGGGTTGTTGGGAGAACTGAGTGATATAATCAATACAGTCAGCCTCTCTGGGCACAAAACAGAGTGGAAAGGCACATGGAAGATGTCCAGCATCTTGATTCTTGAGGTGTGGTATTTAGACCAAAGCATTGGTACTACCTGGGAGCTTGCTAGAACTACAGCATCTTTTCAATAGAGGCAACACACTAAGAATGGTCACTGCCCAGAGTAAGCACTATTTAAATGTTATTAATAATGATGAGTTGACATCCTTAGAGGGCAAGTTTAGCTGGAACCTTAATTCTTTTTGCACCTCTTCTCAAATTGTGTACCTTGTCCTTTCCTTTGGTTGTTGTTAGTTTTAGAAGGCTTATCTGTTCACTGACTTACAATCTCATGTCATTGGCTGTTGAACCAATAAGGTAGATTTCTCTAGAAGGGTTTTTGATTTTTCATATTAGCTCTCTTCATGGGGGTCATTACATTCCTTTTAGCATTTAATATGATATATGGTAGATTGTGGTATTTCAAACATTAGTGGGGAACACAGAGGGCAGATTCAAACAATAATTGGCACAACTTGAAAACCATTTGGAAAAAATAAAATTAAATTCCAACCTCACAACTTACACCAAAATAGAATCCAAATGATCTAAAGATGACAAAGTAAAATGAGAGAGAGAGAAGGAAGGAAGGAAGGAATCCAACAATGAAAGTATTAGATGAAAAAACCCAGAGGCCACTATAAAAAATATTTGTAAATTTGATTTTTAAAAAATTTTTTAATTCTTTAAGACTTCCAAAAATAATACAAAGCCAAAAGACAAATCGGAAAGAGATATTCGCAAATGACATTTATCCAGTATATGAATCAATAGGGAAATAAAAAGAACAAACAGAAATAGAAATGGTCAAAGAATCTGAATACATAGTTCTCTCCAAAAAGGATATAAATGGTCTACAAATGTATGAAAATATGCTCAATTTCTCTAAAATGCATGCAAATTTAAACTTACTCTGAAATATTTTTTCACCTATCAGATTGGCAAAGATTAAAAAGGTTATTAATTCCAGTGTTGGCAAGGATGTATGAATAAATGCACTCTCACACACTGTTGGTAGGAATGCAAACTGGTATAACCTTTTGGAAAGCAATTAGGCAACATTTATTAAGAATGTTAATATTAACATCCTTTTGATTCTGCAGTTCCACCTCTAGGAATTTATCCAACAAAAACAGACTCACAAGTGTTCAAAAAACATGCACACAAAGAAGCTTACTGCAGTATTGCATATAAAAGCAAAAGGCTGGAAACAACCCAAATTTCCATTAACAGGAAATTATAAATAGAGTATTGTACACTCATACAATAACATAATATACCACAGTGCCATTAACAAGCATGAGCTAATTCTAGGTGTTTAACATACAAATGTGTTTAAGATGTAAAGTCAAGAAAGGGAAGTCATAGAGCTGTATAGATAGTACGATATACTACTTTGGTAAAATAATATATGTTAACATATGCAAAGGGAAAAACCTAAAGGAATATTTACCAAGCAATTAATTGTATTATATTTATTTCTGTTGAGTGAGATTCTGTAGTCCTTTCACTTTCATTCAATTTATCCATTTCTTCAACAAATATTTACTGATCACTTACCATATGGCAGGCAGTGTGCTAGATGCTGGGGTAAACAACACACAAAGATTCTGGTGTAAGGTGCAGATTCTGGTGTAGAGTGGGCCCCAGATAATGGTAAACAACACACAAAGCCATTGATTTCAAGGAGCTTGCAATCTATTTTCCTACAACATCAGAATTCTTTACAATAAACATCACTACTTTATTAGGCAAAAACAGTTAGACGTTTAAAAGAAAATTCTGTACTCTTTAGAGATTATTTTACTTCTAAGCCTTCCTTACCTCCCACCTGATCTATTATATGGTCTCTCTGTCCCCCTGCTCTCTTTAATGCAGGGGGGTGCCCCCGTGAAGGGAGAAAAGGCCCCTGAACTCATTAAGTGGGTTCTTGGCTTCACACAGGAAAGAATTCGAGAGCAAGCCAATCAGCAACAGAAAGTTTATTGAGAGAGAGACAGACAATAGAGCCTACTCCACAGACAGAATAAAGGTCCTCTCCTGCAGGAGGGGGACCCCTTATGGGGCAATGGTAATGTTTTCACATGTTCAAAAACCCTGTTAGGAAACAGCTGTATGTGACCGGCATTGTCTTGAGGTCAGGCCATAAAGGTTAATCATCATAAACTGCTGTCACAGAAACGTAAGCACAGACAATTTGTAAGGCATCTGGCTTAGTAATTCATCCATCCTCAGATGGTCCCAGGCCGGTGACACACTGGTGACTTCCCTGTTCAGGGTGGTTAGGGTCTGTTATCGGCCAAAATGGCTGCACATGCGTTCTCTCGACCTTCCTTTTCTGCCTTATCCCTACATTATCTCCCTCCAATGTGTTTCCTCTCTTTTCCTAAAACTATCTAGATCCCACCCATTCTTTCTGCCCAACTTGTGGCCAAGTTCTCCCATGAAGCTATCAGTGGCACCCCCCAAACTGTGATACCTTCCTTTGAATTGATGACCAAAGCTAATAGATCACCCTGTTCTCCAATCATGTGGTGATATGGTTTGGATATTTGGCCCCTCCAAATTTCATGTTGAAATTTGATCCCCAGTGTTGAAGGTGGTGCCTGGTGGGAGGTGTTTGGGTCATGGGGGCAGATCCCTCATGAATGGCTTGATGCCCATGCTATAATGAGCGAGTTCTCACTTTGTTAGTTCAGGAGAGTGCTGATTGTTTAAAGGAGCCTGGCACCGCATCCTCTCTCTCTCTTGCTCCCTCTCTCACCATGTGACACGCCGCTTCCACTTTGCCTTCCTCCTGGATTGGAAGCTCCCTGACACCTTCACCAGAAGCAGATGCTGACACCATGCTTCTTGTACAGCCAAATAAACCTCTTTATAAATTACCCAGCCTCAGGCATTTCCTTTATAGCAGCACAAAATGCACTAACACACGTGGGATTCCCAGAGGCTGTGTTCCTGCCACTTGACATACATAATACCTGGCACTCAGAAAGTACTCAATAAATGTTGGTTGAATAAAGATTGTGTTAGCAATGGAAGTGCACCACCCAGATCGCCCTTCAGGAGAACCTGCTGAGGGAAATACAGTTGACTGAGAGCTTCCAGCTGCTATGCCTTCAGGTCCCCTGTGGTATCCTCTGGCTTCTGCCAGTCAGTGACTGAGTATGGTGGGGGTACAAGAACCTTTGCTTGGGGACTCCCATCAGCCTGGCTGAGATGACAAAGCAGTCTGGAGCTCCTCCCACCCAAGTCTCCGCATTTCCCACTCCCCTTCCTCAGGTGTCTGACCTGCATCATGGTCTGAGGGCTCCCCTTCCCTTTTCTTTCACCTTTCCTCTTTATCCGTTGCAGGCATTTTTCCCGAAAAAACAAAAACAAAACTAAAAACATCTAGGCATCTGATTCTCAGGGGACCCAAACCAACACAGGGATCAAAGAAAGAAAAATGCTGGAAGAGAATAAATAAGAAGACTATAGATATACTTGCATAAGAGATATACGTACAAAGACGTGCTGGATCCATGCCTCACAAACTTCAATGTGCATGTGTCACCTGGGAATCCTGTTGAAATGCAGATTCTGGTATAGGGCGGGCCCCAGATTCTGTATTTCTAAGAAGTTCCCAATACCAATGTCGCTGGTCCAAGGACCACACGTTGAGCAGCAAGGCACCAGACATTTTCCACTGCCCCACTGTGTCTTCTTGCCTTGTTCCACACCCTGGGAGACCGACTGCATGGACTCCATCAGCAGGCTCCAAGCCTCTGGCTTCCAGTTGGGTTTGCCAATGAGGGCCTCTGACAGGAGGTCAGAGGGCAGGAGGAGGGTGAGGTTTATATTCCTCTGGGGATAGCTCCCTACTGAGCTGTGACCCTCTATTAAAGGCTATCTCCCCTGTCTGGTAACTTTGCTGTTTTTTCTCTTACAGACTTCCAGTACCTGCTCTTCCCTTTCTCTCCCTCAGGCCTGGGGTGGTAATAGCTCCTACTGTTACCAGCCCTGGCGTACTGTAGCATGCCTTGTGGCTCTTAGTAAAATCCTGTCCACACTTCTGTAAATAGTTCTTTGGTAAGCGTTCCTGAGTTCCTCAGCCAAGTGTGCCATCTGTTCCCTGCCAGGATCCTGGCTGCTACAAGTACTGTCCAATGCGGGATTTTTTTTTTCTTTTCTTTTTCTGAGACAGGATCTCGCTCTATTGTCCAGGCTGCAGTGCAGTTGGTGTGATCACATCACAGCTCACTGTAATCTCAAATTCTCGAATTCCTGGGTGTTAGGTCCGGAGCTGAGAGGGAGACACATGAAGCCTCAGGTGTAGCAAAATGCTTGTTTATTTAAGAATCTGGTGCAGATGGGTGGAGGCCAAAAAGAGTGTCCACGCTAAGGGAGGGGAAAGGGTTTTATAGAGGGTTTTCCAGGGGGAGTGAGCAATTGGGCTAGAACAGCTGCTGGAATAAATTCTTTTCAAACAACCAATTTCTGGGACCCCTGCATTGGTCTTATCTGCAGAGATGGAGGGGTAGCTTCGTCCTTATTGGGGGGGGAGGAGTGCTGGCATTGCCACCACTGTCTCTGGTCAGAGTTAGATTTACAACCTCCAGACTCTCCAGACTCCTGCGGCTATTGTTTCACAGGCTTTCTGATCACTATCTAAGTTTTCCATTAACCGTATTTTGTCCTATACATACTTCTCGGGTTCCCAACCTAAACAAGCCTAACACTAGGCTCAAGTGATCCTTCTGCTTCAGCCTTCGGAGTAGCTGGGACTACTGGTGGGCACCACCACACTTAGCTAATTTTTAAATTTTTCCTAGAGACAGGCTCTTGCTATGTTGCCCAGGATGGTCTCGAACTCCTGGCCTCAAGCGATCCTCTTGCTTCGGCCTCCCAAAGCGCTGGGATTATGGGTATTAGCCACCGCATCCAGCCTAGGATTTTTTGCAATAGCAGAAAACTGGAAAGAAGCTAAATGTGCCTTATTTTAAAATGATTAAACAAACTACATTATATCAGCTGAATGGTGTTATGTGCAACCACTAAAAAAAATGCAGCAGTTTACAGTCACCTACATGGAAAGATGCCCGAGACATTTGTTAAATAGAAAAAAAAAAAAAAGAAAAAAAAATCATGATTCAGAGTAGTATGCACGGTATGAACGCATTCATTTAAAAAAGTAAATTATGCATTTGTTAAGGCTTGGGTTGCAAGTGATGACAACCCTGCTCAAAGTAAACCTAACCAAAAAGAATAGGGGGGTCATGCAGATTTTCTGACTCCATCTCTTTCCCATCACTTGGTTCTGCTTTCCTTTGCTGTGGCTTCACTTTCAGGCAGGCTGTCTTTAAGTGGTGGCAGAGTGAGCACCAATTTGCTTTGCAACATCCTGATATCCTGACAGCTGACAACATCAGCAGAAAGGACTCTGTTCCCAATTGCTTCAGCAAAAATCCCGGGCTGAAGCCCAATCAAGATGGGCTTGGCCATGCACTACCCACCAAACCACAAGGACTGTGAGTGGGGGAGAAATGCTCCCCCAAAGAAAGAGGGTGTTTAGAGGGAATATTTTGTAGTAGACGTTTGTTATCCTTTTTGACTGCCCAGCATCTGAACCCCTTCCTACATTGGGCGGTCCCCTATTTTCTGGGGCAGAGCCTATCTCGCGACATTCCATATGCTGAAAATGCCAGCAAATCACTTTCCCACCCTTCCTTTTTGTCAGGCAGAGCACATGACCCAGGTTGGGCCAATCAGACACTCCCACCCCAGGCTCTGAATCTGGAGCCAGTGACACCAAAAAGGGCCTGAGATGACTCCATTCAGGGACAGGGTGCAGCTGTGGCATGATTTGGGGCAATGTTCTTGGCTGTGGGGCCTTTAGAACTGGTTCTCTGGCCCTGATATGATCCGTGAACTATGAAAGAACCTTGTAAATCCTCTTTGCTTACACTATTCAGAGAGTTTTCTGCTGTTTGCAATCAAGAAGCCTGAATGATGCCTATATGTATGTGTGTGTGGTTATGTGTGTGTGAAATATTTTGGGAAAGATAAAATAAATGTGAACATGGGTTACCTATGGGGAGTAGGACTGGGAAAATGGAGGAGGAGAGAAAGGGGCTTTAACTTTTGCCTTATGCCCTTTCGTACTGTTGGAATTTAGTTTTCACTTTTATATTACTTTTATAATTAATTACTAGTTAGTAAAAGTGTATGAAAAGATACTTGAGTGAAGAGACTAAGACAAAGGTGCAATTATTCAGGATTTTCATGGAAATTAATGTCATCATTAGACCTTCAAAAGAAAGTTGTCCTCGCCTCCGTGGTGGGGAAAGGGACCAAATCTGGAAGCAAGTGAAGAGTGTAGCACCTCAAGCACTGGGCCTGAGTGACTAGGTCTAGCGCTGTACCTCACCTGCTCAAATATTTTCCATGGCTCCCCATTGCTCAAAGAATAAATCTCACAATCTTATCCTGGCACTGAAGCCCTTTGCAGACCGAGCCCTGTATACTTTCAAGACTCTTCCTCACCTTTTACACTTTGCCAAGAAGGCCTTTTCTTCCAGGCCTGCTGGCCCAGATCCTAAGGACATGGTTACAATATCTCTGATTTGCCAAAGCCAAGACTCTTAGCCCTTCCTCATACCCTCATCAAGTTTTGCTCTGTATTATAATTCTATATACATGAGACTTAGACATTTAACAATCACATATTGAACACCTACTGTATGTGTGGGATTTTATTAGACTTTGGGATCACAGCTCACAGCTTATGGAAACCAATTACCCCCTATCAGAGTGTTAATGTTACTACGGTGGGCAGGGAGCACAACGCAAGCTGTACACAGGCAGGGCTGCTCTTGTGAGAACCTTCCTCTGTCCCTCCGCCTGGATTACTCTTCTCCACATCAGCACAGCTTTCTTTCTCAGTTCCTTCAGGTCTTTGCAAATGTCACGTTTTCAGTGCCCACCCTATTATGACATCTCACTCTCTATCCAATTTACCTGGATTTAGGCTATGTTCTATTTATTGTTTTGATAGCACTCATCACCATCTGACATACAAGTTACTTACTTGTTTGCGTATTTACAGCCTGCCTCTTTGCACTGAGATTTCATTTTCACAGAGATTTTATTTTGTTTCTTGCAGCATCTCTCCTGCAGCACAGTTGTGTAGTTTTTGGGAAGACACGACCTCTTTAAGCCTCAGTGGCCTCCTCTGTAACTTGGGGAAGATCAGCCGGGCCCTCGCCCGTGGCTGGCAGGTCTGCTGTGAGGATCAAACAGTGGGTCTCCAACTGCAGCGGGCATCAGACTCACTTAGATGGCTTGTTAAAATACAGGTTGCCGGCCCCACACCCAGAATTTCTGACTCAGGATGTCTGGGGTGCGTCCTGAAAATCTGCATTTGCACAGCGGTGCAGTTGGTGTTGTTGCCGCGGTGTGGGCCACACTTCAAGGACCGCTGATAAGGTCAGGTAAGTACAGAAGGTCTTGTAGCGCCAGCGACCCGGTCTAGGTAAAGGACCGGCACTAAGGGCCCCGCAGAACCTTCGGGGAGAAGAGAATGGACCCGTCCGTCCCTTAATTCAGCCCACAACTATTTCGGAAGCGGTAGTTCAGTGCCGGGGGCTCGGGGAGCCGGGCGGTCAGCGGAGCACGCCCGTCGAGTCGAGGCTCGCGCGGCTGTGGACTCGGACCCCGGCCCAGTGGCCCGGGGCCGCAGCGTGTGGAGGGCCTGGGGTCGCCGCCCCGACCTCCGTCCCCGGCAGGAAGTCCCCGGAGCCGCGACTGGGCCGCGAGCTGGCGGCGGAAAGCCTGAGGTGGGCCGAGCGCCGAAGTCCCTCAGAGCTTCCCGGGACCTGCAGTGCCCTCGGGTGCAGGGGCGGAGGCGCGGCCCCGGCCCGGCGCGCGCCCGCACACAGTAGGCGCGCCGCGCGGGCGGGCGGAAGGGGGCGGCGGCGGGCAGTATCCGGGGGCGGAGCCGGCGCGGCCTGCCGGGCGGTCGGGCGCGGCGGCGATGGGCGAGGGCGGGCTGCCCCCGGCCTTCCAGCTGCTACTGCGCGCCTGCGACCAGGGCGACACGGAGACGGCGCGGCGGTTGCTGGAGCCGGGGACGGCGGAACCGGCCGAGCGCGGTGCGGAGCCTGAGGCGGGCGCGGAGCCGGCGGGGGCCGAGGCAGCCGGGACCGGGGCGGCGGCGGCTGGAGCTCCGGTGCCAGTGGACTGCTCCGACGAGGCGGGCAACACGGCGCTCCAGTTCGCCGCGGCCGGGGGCCACGAGCCGCTGGTGCGCTTCCTGCTGCGCCGCGGAGCCTCGGTCAACAGCCGCAACCACTACGGCTGGAGCGCGCTCATGCAGGCGGCCAGGTGAGGGGCCGGGGTCCCGGGAGGGGAGTGGTGCCCAGCGTGGGCCGGGACGCGGCCCCGGGGCGCGGCGGGGCTCAAGCGTCCAGAACTGCCCGGCGGACCCCCACAGACGCCCCGGGAGGTGAAGAGTCAAGGACTCGTTGGAGTTGGAATGGTAAACTTTGAGAAGTGGAAGCGCTTTTTGATGAACATAAGCTCAGAATTTTAGAAACTTTGGCCTTTCACAACAGAATCTGGAGACTGCGAATAGAATCTTAGAGACTCAGTCTTAGAGGTGTTCATTCATTACTTGTTGCACCAAGGGTTCCCTAAGAACCTACCTACCCAGCCTGGCTTGGCGTTGGGGATACTGTGGGACCCAGGTAGAGTCTCCACTTGAGACAGCTCACATGCCGGTGGAGGGCAGGCCAGGGAGGTTTGGGTGGCTCTGGGGGCTGCTGACTCTTTTGGGGAGGTGGGGGAAGATTTCTGGTAGAAATGCTGTATACATCCACGTCAGGACCTGAAGATGCTGAGAATTAACCAGAGAGGAAGACGTGAGATGTGGGAACCGTGTAATGAAAGGCCCCCTCAGATGCTTGGGAGCAAGAACGGGGAGGACTGGTAGAGAGTGACATTGTTACTGGGAAGGGGCTGGAAGCAGTGGGAGATGAGCCCTGCCTGGAGAGAAGGAGGCAGGTGCCAGGGGGCTGAGAAAGGCTAATTACCCTAGGGCACTGGGGAGTCGTGGAAAGTTCAAGGCATGGTGAGTGACAGGATCAGATTTATGTTTTGGAAAATTAACTGAAGTGTGAGAATGTGGAGGGGAAGGCTGTTAGGAGTGAATTCCAGCAGTCTAGGTAAGAGGTATTGGTGGCCTGGACCAGAACGGAGATAGTGGAGGGAGGGCAGAGAGGTGATTTTGAGGTATATTTAAGGAGTAGACCAGCAGGACTTGGTGATGGGCTGGCCACTGGTGAGGGAGAGGGAGACAGCAAGGATGGCATGTATATACCTGGCTTGGATGACAGGGCATGGTGGCAGCAAATGCACTGAGCTAGAGAACATGGAAAGTCAGATTTAGGAATGAGCCTGGCCTTCAGGCACACATCAGGTGCGAGTCTTTCTGGAGGACGCCCAAGAAGAAGTGTCCAGCAAGGAGCTGGAGGTGGGAGTCTGCAGGGCAAAGGAAGATCTGGGCCTAAGAAGACAGGCAGTTAGCATGTAGACAACAACTGGAACTTAGGGATAGAAGGAATTGTCCAATGTAAATATGTAATGTAAAAATGATACTGAATAATGGTAGCTGGCTATACCAGTTAGCACTGCTGCAGGACAACCACCATAGACCTGGTGACCTTATTAAGCAACAACCATTTATTTAGCACACAGTTTTTCCACTCTAGTCTCATCTGGCTTCCTCGTACATGTGTGGTCAGCACCATACTCACATCTGTGTACATGAGCTAGGTGACCTTGCTTCTGAGGGCTGGCTAGATCGCCACTGTGGCCACAGAGATGACTGGACTGCTCTTTCATCGTCCAGCAGGCTAGCCTGGGCCCATTCACAGCTCAGCAGCAGGGTCCCTAGGATTGGAAGCATATTCATCACTTCTGTCCCATTGTGTTGGCCAAAGCAAGTCACAATGCCAGTCCAGATTCAAAGAGTGAGATATAGACTCTACCCCCTGATGGGGAGATGTTGCAAAGTCTCAGGGCCCGGATACAGAGAGGGGAATAAGTGCTATCATTTTTGAAGATTATCTACTACATTAATATTAATTGAACACATATATACAAGCCCTGGTCTGAGAGCTTTGCACAAGGTAACCCATTTTACCTTCACGACAGCCCTATGCACTAGGCATTATTACCACCATTTTACAGAAAAGGAAACTCTAGGGGGCAGAACCCACTGGCATTTCAAGATTGGGTAGCAAAAAGAATTTAGTTGGGGATTTAGGAAATACTTCAAGTCCTAGCAACAGTGTCACTGCAGAGAGGGAAAGGGAAGACAAGGACTGATTTAGCAGCAGCAGGTTAGCGGGTTAGAAGCTTGGGCAGGAGAGTTCTGTGGATGATGAGTGTCCAGGCGGGACTGCAGTGGTGGAGGGGTGAAAGGGATTTGAACACACAAAGTACAGACAGCCCTTTCACTGAACTTGATTCTGGGGGAAGGAGGATGCTTGCTCAGGGTTTAAAGAGGGTTTTTAGGGTGGGAGAGATTTGAGCAGTCTTACCTGCTGATGGGATAATAGAGAGTCTTCAGGTAAGAAGGGGAGAGGAGTGCTCCACTCTGCAGTGAGTTAACATTGTTCTTTATAGAAAAATGTATTCTAAATTCCAGTCTTTTTTTTTAAAGAAGGTATATAATTAAAGCAAGGTTATAATAACCTTTAAGGGCATTTTAAATGTAAGTTTTGAATAGATAATATATTCATAAGGTTCAGACATAAAACTACATACACACACGAACATATAAGGGTATACAGTGAAGTCTCTCACCCTGTCCATCATCTGCTTAGGCCCCACCCATTCCTCGGTTTCTTGCATAACCTTCCAGAGTTTACACCAGAATTTCTCTACCGTGGTACCACTGACATTTTGGACAAGATCATTCTTTTTTGTAGGATGTTTAGCAACATCCTTAGTCTCTCCTCATTAAATGCCAGTAACCTCCCTGCTCCCTAGTCATGATAATCAAAAATTTCCCCAGACTTTGCCACATGTCCCCTGGAGGGACACAGCAACCCCTAGTTGAAAGCCACTGCTTTACACATATATGAGCATGTCTGATGGTTGATTTTCTCTTCATCCCTCTTCTTACGTACTACACATTGTTCTCTACCTGGCTTTTTTCACTTAATGTTCTTTGGCAATCTTTCAATATTTTTTCAATAGTCTCACAGTGTTTCATTGTATGATAATTTATTTAACCATTAGCCTGTTGATGGTCGTTTAGGTTGTTTCCAGTTACTAACTGTTATAGTCATGCCCTAATCTGTGCATATATGTCTGATACGTATGTCAGTTTACACCTGAGGAAGTATATCCATAGGCAATTCCCTAATGAGGGAATACACGCCGTTTGTAATTTAGGTATTGCCAAACTGTTCTCCATATAAGTGTATTCGCTTCCTGTGGCTGCTGTAACAAATTACCACCAATTTAGTTGTTAAAAACAACACAATTTATTATCTTACAGTTCCAGAGATCAGAAGTATGAAATGGACTTCACTGGGCTGAAATCAAGGTGCTGGCAGGGCTGTAGTTCTTCTAAAGGCTCTAGAAGAAAATTCGTTTTCTTGCCTTTTCTGGCTGTGAGAGGCTGCCCACATTCCTTGGCTCTTGGTCACCTTCCATCTTCAAAGCCAGCAGCAATCACATCACTCCCACCTCTAACTCTGAGCCTTCTTCATCACATCCTCTCTGACTCTAATCTTTCCTCTTTCCTTGTCCACATTTAAAACACCTTTTTGATTGCTTTGGACCCACCTGGATAATCTTGGCCTGTGGTCCTCAACCACCAGGCTGTGGACCAGTACCAGTCCGTGGCCTGTTAGGAACTGGGCTGCACAGGAGGAGGTGAGTGGCCGGTGAGCAAGAGAAGCTTCATCTGTATTTACAGCTGCTCCCCATTGTGCCCATCACGCATAAGCTCTGCTTCCTGTGAGATGAGTGGCAGCATTAGATTCTCATAGGCGCGCGAACCCTACTGTAAACCATGCGCGTGAGGGATCTAGGTTGTGCGCTCCTTGTGAGAATCTAATGCCTGAAGGTTGAGGTGGAGCTGAGGCGGTGATGGCTGCAAATACAGATTATCATTAGCAGAGAGTTTTGACTGTACAATAAATGTAATGCACTTAAATCATCCTGAAGCCATCCCTCTCCCGCAGGTCTGTGGAAAACTTTTCTTCCATGAAACCTGTCCCTGTTGCCAAAAAGGTTGGGGCCTGGTGAGCCCTGGGGTACTTAGTGATGTCTGTGACTGCAGCACTGGCATGCCTCAGAGGGTCCCAAAGACCCCCGATCACCAGTGTTTGCCTTTAACCAAGTTTTGCAGGATAGTCAAAGTCATCTCCTGATAAATTACAGCTGTTTAATTTGTTAACCTTGATGGGACAGGAGACTCAGAATTAACCTAACCCCTGATTGTTAACTAATGACAATTTAACATTTTTAGAGGACTTTCCTTCTTCTCTACAATTTAGTATTGTAAATAGAGCTTAGATTTGTGGTCCAAGTGTCCTGACTTTGTCACTTTCAAATTGAAAGGCTTTGTGGACTGATTATGTTCCTCTTTATTCCTCAGTTTACCTTACAGATGCTATTCTGGGGGCATAAGGATGATGTGCTCTCTTATTTATTTCTTTGAGAATGGGATAGAATATGACAGTCCTACGAGAGGATTAGAATTCACTCTTGTCCTTTAGCTGAGCCTAGGCAGGGCCTGGGTACTTTAAAACGTTTTGTTCTCTGTGACACCTGCTGTCTGTACTCAGGTTCTGGCTCTGCCATGTTGAGTTGTGCTTGAGCTTTCCACTGCCTAATCCATTTCAGAAGCTCAAGTTGAGGAATACTGTGTGTGGGAGACTTGCTGAAGGATGTGCGGTGTCTGTCCCTCAGATCGGAATGGGCGAAGGCATGGCCCCTGTGTCAGCACTCCCCAGGCTCCTGCGCTCCCTCCCTGAATCTGCATATGCCTCAGAATCCTCCTCAAACCGTGCTCCTGGCAGCCACAACGTTCGGTCTAAGTGAGTGTTGGTTTATGATCCCAGCTCTTCGTTCCAAAGCTTATCCCTGGATCAGGCCAGGCCATCAGAGGCCCTGAGTCTTTGGTCTCTTGTGTATGTTTTAGTATCAGAATTGGTTACACTGGTGCTTTTCTCTATTCTTAAAATAACAGATAACCTTTATTGAGCACTTTGTGTCAAGCACTGTGCTATATGCTTTAAATGAACTAACTCATTCAATCAACACAAAACCTTAGGAGGTAGGTAATATTGTTATCTTCATTTTACAGATGAGGAATCAAGGCACAGAGAAGTTAGGTAACTTGCCCAAAGCCACACAGCTAGTAAGTGGCAGGGAGTCAGATTCACACCCAGGCAGGTGGTTCCAGAGCCTGATAGCTTCGCTCTTGGTGTTGGCAGCAAGGAAGTGACTTGCCAAATTTGCCAACAACTTCTGTCCAAGGGACATGGTTGCATGTGTTTACTTTGGCTCTATCTCCACCCTTGGTCTCTTTACCTTCCTTCCCTGCCCTTCATTATTCTACCTGCCGGGGGGCAGAGCTGGAGTCAGCCCACCAGTGCTTTGAGTGGGGGGAATGTGTGCCAGCTATTTAAATACAGGTGTTAATTGCTGAAATTAATTGGTAATCATAGCACCTATTCAGAAAGCCCTAGCATCCCTATCTCCAGTAATTACCTATTAGAAACTTAGCATCCACAAAATTATCCCAGCCTTGTGGAATCCTTTTATATTTTCAGCATACTTGAATGCTCTCTTGGGCTATCTGAGTTCAGAGAACATTCCAAATTTCAGTGTTTTTGTTCTAATTTAGCCCGTGTCTTCCACTGTAAAAATTGGGTTTACCAAAAGAGCTGAAATTTGGAGTTCTAGGGTCCAGGGTCATGTTTTTGTTTTTTTTTTTTTTTTTTTGAGACAGAGTCTCACTCTCTTGCCTGAGGCGAGTGCCGTGGCATCAGCCTAGCTCACAGCAACCTCAAACTCCTGGGCTCAAGCGATCCTACTGCCTCAGCCTCCCGAATAGCTGGAACTACAGGCATGAGCCACCATGCCCGGTTATTTTTTCTATATATATATTTTAGCTGTCCAATTAATTTCTTTCTATTTTTGGTAGAGATGGGGTCTCGCTATTGCTCAGGCTGGTCTCGAACTCCTGAGCTCAGCACGATCTGCCCGCCTCGGCCTCCCAGAGTGGTAGGATTACAGGCATGAGCCACCGCGCCCGGCCCAGGGTCATGTTTTGACTGTCTGGTTCAAATTGAGAGGCTTTGGATTGATTGCTTTTTACTCTAATCTTCAGTTTCCTCATCTGTGAAATGGGAATTAATGAGTTTATCTCAGGGTTTATTAAGATCAAATGAGACAAAAATGTGACAGCACCTTGTAATCTG
>CAUYSK010033727.1:0-34474 GCA_963575035.1 Avahi laniger | reverse complement strand
GGAAGGTCAACTAGCCTGTCCTCCTGCTTCCAGAGGGCCCTGTCCCGAAGACATTCCATACCCGTAGCTCGCCAAAACCAGATCCTCTTCCCAGTGGCACCGGAGCCCATCACGCAAGCCCTGTATCATTTAGGGTTTTTTTAATTGCTCATTACAAATGGAATAGACCTGGGCCACATGGGAAGTGACAGTCGCCCTAGCTCCACGCTGTTGGATGTGGTAACCAATTGCCACATGTGGCTGTCCTGAAATGTGGTCATTGTGAATTCAGATGTGCTATGACTGGAAAATTCACACCGGATTGCAAAGCCTTAGCAGGGAAAAAAGAATGTAAAATATCTTAACAATTTTATATTGATTACATGTTGAAGTCATAATATTCCCAAAGTGCTAGGATTACAGGCATCAGCCAACCATGCCTGGCCCCTTTTAAATTTTTAAATTTAAATTTTTCAAAATTAAAAAAAATTTGATTGAGACATAATTCACATACCATAAAATTCACTCTTTTAAAATGTGCAATTCAGTGGGGTTTTTTTTAGCATATTCACGAAATTATACAATCGACACCACTCCCTAATCTCGGAATATTTTCATTCCCTCCAAAAGAAACCCTTCATCAGCAGTCACTCCCTGAGTCCCCTTCCCTCAGCCCCTGGCAACCGCTAATCTGCTTTCTGACTTCGTGGGCTTGCCTATTCTGGACATTTTGTATAAGCAGAATCAGATTATGTGTGGTCCTTTGGATCTGGCTTCTTTCAATTATCGTATTGTCATTCATTGTATAGCGTGGTACTTTATTCCTTTTTATGACTGAATATTATTCTGTTGTATGGATATATCACGTTTTTTACCCATTTATCAGTTAATGGACATTTGAGTGATTTCCACTTTGTAGCTATTATGAGTGATGCTGCGGTGAACATTTGTGTCCACATTTTTGTATGGACATGTATTTTCAATTCTCTTGGGCACATATCTAGGCATGGAATTGCTGCATCATAGGGTAACTCTATGTTTAACTTTTTGAGAAACTGACAGATTGTTTTTCAAAATGGGTGCCCCATTTATATTCTTACCAGCAAGGTACAAGAGTTCCAATTTCTCCGTATCCTTGTCAACACTTATTATTGTCTGTTTTTTATTGTAGACACCTAGTAGGTGTGAAGTATGTCTCAATGTGGTTTTGCCAATCTCGAAGGAAATGGGTTTTATTTCATTAAATAATGCGGCAATTTCCTTGCTCCTATTCCTTAGGTCCCTTTCGTCTTTCTGATGACTCACTTTTCAGAGTCACCATATTTACTTTTGTGTTTTCATTGCTACTTTTACACTCGTGACTCTCAAACCTACATCTCAAACCCAAATCTCCTTCCTGAGCCTCAGATCCTTATTAATGGTGACTCGTTAGGCATTTAAACTTTAGTGGCCAAAACAATTCATCATCTCCATTGCCATCCCCGTCTTCCCCTCCATATTGCCCATCATGGTTATAAGCATTGCTACCTACCCAGTCGGCCAGACCGGAGATACTGGAGTCATCCTTCATTCCTCCTTGCTGTTCTCCACTTCACCGAATCTTATGAATTCTACCGCGGAACCGTCTATAAAATGCATCTGCCCTCTGAACTCACTGCTCAGCCTTGGTCCAGCAGCTCATAGTTTCTTGGCTGAACTTGGCAGTAGCCTCCTACTGGTCTCTTCCCTTCAGTTTCTCCCAGCCTGAACTCCACTCTCCAAACAGCTGCTAGAGCTATTTTTCTAAAACAAAAATCTAGTTGTCATTTCTCTGGTTAAGAATACGTGCGCTTCTCCCTTGCCCACTGAGTGAAGCCCACAGCCCTTCACATGGTGCAGAAAGTCTGTTGTGATCTGGCTCCAGGGCACAATCCTGGTCTCACGTCCCACCACCGCTTCCTCGACAATCCCTGGATGTGCCGTGCTCCCACAGATCACATGCATTTCCTGTTTTGTTCCCTCTTGTCTCCTATGTCCAAATGACGTCCTTGGAAGGAGGCCACCTCTAAAGCATTACTGCCACCTCCTCCGGCACCCTCTCCCCATGGCCGCACTGTGTATTTGCTGGGTCTTTCACTGTGTAAGACCACTTGGCATCCTTGATTTAATGGCTTGACATCCTTGTTTGCTGCCTCTCTTCCCCCTAGATCTCGACTTCTCGTTTTCCCTCCTAGTAGAATGACCAGACCCAACTCTCAATTGTCGTTGAGCTTAAAGACTCAGTTGGCGCTCAGCTTCCTTAGCTAGCAAGGGAAATTCCTGTCTCTGTTGGTCTTGGCACATGAAGATCTTGTGTCTCCTAGGACCTCAGCTGCTAGAAGGGAGCTGCATTTGGGAGTTGTAACGACCTTGCAGCATGAAGTCTTTCCAGAACAACTCACAAGGCCTGGGAAATGGTGGCTCAAGGTATATCATTTTCCTGGCGTAAAAACCCCCAAGAAGAGTCAGCGGTGGGCAGAGGTGGCATTGAAGCCAATATATTCCACCTTCTCTTCACAGTCCTGGGCACCTCTGGAGACTTTAGGTAGATGCTGAAGTGGCAGCCTGAGTAAGAGCGAGACCTCATCTCTACCAAAAATAGAAAAAATTAGCCTAGTGTGGTGGCATGTACCTGCAGTCCCAGCTACTTGGGAGGCTGAGGCAGGAGGATAGCTTGAGCCCAGGAGTTTGAGGCTGCAGTGAGCTATGATGACACCACTATACTCTAGCCTTGGTGACAGAGCGAGACCCTGTATCAAAAAAAAAAAAAGTTTAGTGGCCCGGAGAGACATGGAATGGAAGGTGGTGTAGTTGGATGCTGCTTGGTGGCTCCCTGGAGGTGCAGTAGGGCACCAGAGAGTTATGCCCTAGACTCTGCCCTGTCCAGTGGGCATAAAGATCTAGAAGACATACCTATTAGATTTGCAGATTATCTGAAGCTGAGAGGAACAGTGAGCGTTTTTATTCATTTATTTAAAAAATGTTTTTGTAGAGATGGAGTCTTGCTATGTTGCTCAGGCTGGTCTGAATTCCTGGCCCCAAGTGATCCTCCCACCTCAGCCTCCCACAGTGCTGGGATTATAGGCATGAGCCACCATGGCTGACCTGAAGTGAGTTTTTAAATAGCAAAACCAGGATCCCGAAAGTTCTGGTCAGGCTGGAATGACGGGCCTAGTCTAAGAGATGAACTTTTCTAGCCTAGAGAAGAACAGCGTCAGGGAGAGGGCATAATAATCTCAAATACATGCAGAGCACTCACACAGAAGAGAAGGCGTAGCTTTGTTTAGTATGGCCCCGGGGACATGACCATAACCAGAAGGCCCTTCTGAGATAGAGTCAGCTTGAAAAAGAAAAAAATTAAAAAAAAAGAAAGGCTTGGCTTCTTCAGGAAGAACTGAGCTCCCTGTCACTGGACATGTTCAAGCACAAACTGCTTGGTAGGGACACTGTAGGTAGGATTGAAATATTTGTATTTCATCTGAGCAAATATTTATTAATTGCAAAGCGCTCTGCCAGGCCAGGCACTGAGGGTCAAAATAAAGGACCGGTCCTTGCCGTCCAGTGGCTCAGCATGGTGGTAAGTGCAGAGGTCGCCCTGCGCTCGGCCTGCATGGGGCACGGAGGAGGGGCTCCTAACGCCGGGGCTGGGAGAGGGCCAGGGACAGGGCCCTTGGGCTGAGTGTTGATACACCGTCAAGAGGAATTACCGTTATTCATTGTTTATGTAAGGTAATGGTATCGTAGCTATCTTTTAAAAAGTTTCTGTCCTCTAGAGGTACACGCTGAAATTATGTGTGCATGAAATGACGTATCTGGAATTTGCTTATAAATAATCTGCAACGGGAGAAAAGTGGGTGGGCACACAGATGAAACAAGGTGGGCCATATGTCAGGAGCTGTTGAAGCTGGGCACGGTAATGAGGTTCACCATGCTGCTCTCTCTAGTTTGTGTGCAATTGGAATTTCCCATAATAAAAAGTTAAGAAGAAGAAGGAAGAGGAGGAAAGGAAGAAGACTGAGCCAGGCAGAGAAGAGGAGAGGATGTCCTAGATGGGGGTGCGGCACGCATGCAGGCAGCAAGGCCGGAGAGGGCCCGGCGCACTTGCCCTTCACTGCTCCCGGAGCGCAGCGTGGACGCGGTGGGGTGCAGAGGGGTGCAGGCCAGGCCACAGAGGGCCAGGTGTGCCAAGCTAAGGAGTCTGCATTTCACCCTGGAAGCACAGGAGCCACTGATCAGATTCACATTTTGAAAGCTCCTGCTGGCTGAAGAGTGCAGGCGGTTCAAGGAGAAGGAAGGCAGGAGGCAGGAATCACTTGGGAGGCAGATGCGGGCGGCCCAACCGCAGCAGTGGCGAGGGAGCTGATCGGAGATGTGCTGGGAAGGGAGGACAGAGGGAGCTCAGCGAGGGCAGGCGGTGCCATGCCCGAAGATGGAGAAGGCAGGAAGATGGAGATCTGCTCCACCCGACATCCTCTGCTCTGTCTTTCTAGCAAGCCCAGGACTGGCTACAGAACATGTAGGACCTGGTGCAAAACGAAAATATGGGGCCCTGGGGCCCCCTGTTCAAGAATTACTAAGACTTTCAATTAAAGTGAAATTTCGGAGACTGCAGAGCATTAAACCATGCATAGGGCCCTTCTGCGCGTGGGGCCTGTGGGACTTCAGAGGTCAAACTCCCATGAAGCTGGCCCTGATTAGGCCATTGTAGCCTTTTCTGTTTAGAACACAGGAGGGGGGACTGCGTGCGAGCCAGGGCCCTGCTCACGGCCCCAGGCAGCCAGGGAACAGCATGTTCCTCCTGCCACCCCCCGGGACCTAAGTGGGACCCAGCGCTCTAGGACAAATAGTTTTCGTTAGTGCAGATCTTTACAACGTTTTCCCGACTGGCCTGGGTTTTCATCTGTGCTAGGATGAGATGAAGAAGCAGAAAGTACTAGCCAGGCGGTTCAGAGAGCAGAGTGCTAAAGCAACTTGTTTGTCTCTCCAAAGAGATTTCCTGGTTTCTCCAAAAATGGGGTTTGCTACAAGCTTCCCAGTATGAGTCACCAGACCAGTTGGCAAGACATTTAGGTCTGCAGAGAGCACTGGAGCTGACCCTTCATCAGCAGAGAATAGCTGCCACTAGGACCTTCAGCCCCCGAGACGGGCTCTTCACAGGCCCCAGACAGCAAGCAGAGCGGCGCTGCCTACGAGTCCTGCCAGCGCAGGCCGGAACTCGGCGCCCCCACCGCAGAACCCCCTGTCGTCCTCCGCTTGCACTCAAACACAGGAGCCTTGGGGGCGGAGTAGGGCCTGGCAGAAGCAAGCACTGCTCACCCTGCTTTCCTTTGGGTGCCTCCTGGTGGGCTTCTAGGAGGGCAGCGAGAACCGCAGCACTGTTCCTCCGGGCCAGGCCATCTCCCCCGGTCACCGCTCCTTTCACTGGAAACCCCGGCCCTAAAGCCGTCAGGACGCGTCAAGGCGGTCAGGATTCCTCCCACTCTGTGGCAGAGTGTGGTGACACATTCAGTGCAGGGGCCCAACCATTGTCACTGTCTTTTCCAGAAGGTACCTTTGTTCTCCTCCTTTGCAAGGGCAGAGCAGGCGCTGAGACGGTGGTGCTCTCTCTGTGTGGGAAGCCTGGTCTCCTGCAGGACTGTGTCAAAAAATCTTTGCAGGTCCCCAAACCACTGCTCAGCTGCCCCTGCACCAGCCCAGCCCGCCCCACTTCATGCTGGGCGGTAAAAATGGGCTGTGGTGTGTCGTTTACACTGGAGTTGGAGGCAGTGCCCGAGACCCTCTGGGCCTCTGCTCAGCTCTGACATCGATCGCTGGGGCTGCCTTCGTGATCGCTGGGACAGAGCCAGGCGAGGGCTGGGCGGTGCGGCAGGTCCCCGGCACAGCACAGCCAGGCTGGGACTGAGCAGCGCGATGGGGGCCACCATGGGCCTCCCCGCACCCGCGGCCTCCGTCCGTCCCTCCATCCCTTCACGCCCACACCACTGGCCCCAGGGATCTTGGTTTTTTCTCTTGTTTTGCCTTTGCTATGAAATCAAATTATTTAAAGACAATTTTTGTCTTTCTTTTAAATAAAACAAGCTTTGTTGTTTTTTTTCTGATCATAAAAGTAGTTCAGACATTAGACACTTGTTTTACAAAAAAAGTAATTGTTACTTCACATCACATCGCAAGGCAAAATCCAGATGAATTAACGGTCTAAACCAAAACCTCTCTAGATATAGGGTAAGCGTTTCCCAGGAATAAGGGGGAAGGAAGAGCTTTCCGAGTGGTGAGACTATCACAGCGAAATAGGGAGAAGGTCGTTGCAGTAACCCCACAAGAGGGGACAATGGCCTGGACCAAAGGAACACCAGTGAGGATGGAGAGAAGGAACTCATCTGAGAGGGGTCAGGCCGTATTGTCCTCTGCGTGTGGTGATGAGGGAACATAAAATAGGTTGATTTTCCAGCCTCCTCTAAAATCCCTTGGCCTACTGGTGAGAAGGGGTGAGTGCAGGGGGGTCCAGGAGGCTTCTGATGTTGAGAGGAGCCATTCACCGACATAAGGAACAGCGCTGGAGTAGGCAAGGCAGTGGGAGAATGAGGCCAGTTTTTGAGGCACTTTGGGGCACACAAACCACGGTGTTTGTTACACAGTCGGATATAAGGGTCCCAACCTCCGTAGTGGTGTCCGGCCCAGAGCTACAGCTTTGAGAGACACCAGAATGTAGAATGCAACCGATGCCATCAGAGGGAAGGAGATCGCCCAGGGAGAGGGTCTACAAGTGAAAAGAAAGGAGGCCTAAAATAACGCCTTGAAAACGCTCCCTTTTGGGTGTCAAGCAGGGGAAGCGGGGCATTGAAGGAGACGAGGGGCAAAGCCACGAGGGCTATGGTGGAATCCAAGGGGGGAAGCATCTCAGAAGGGAGGGCCTGGTCACCAGTGTCAGATGCTTCCCCACTACTGAGCATGACAAAAAATGAAAGACGCAAATCCAATTTAGCAAGAAGAGGGTCAGAAATGATCTGGTGCTTAAGGCTAGGAGTTTTGAGACCAGCCTGGGCAACATTGAGAGACCCCATCTCTAAAAAAAAATTTTTTTTCTTTTTAATTAGCTGGGTTTAGTGGTGCATGCTTATGTTCCCAGCTACTCAGGAGGCTGAGGCAGGAGGATCCTTTGAGCTTAAGAGTTAGAGGATGCAGTGAGCTGTGACTGCACCACTGTACCCCAGCCTGGGCAGCAGAGCAAGACCCGGTCTCCAAAAAAAAAAACAACGCGAAATGATTTGAATGAAACTAATTTCCACGGAATGTTGGAGGTGAGGTGAGATTGTGTTGGATTGTAGAATGGGTGAGGATAGGACGCTTTGAGGAGGTTTGGGTATAAAGAAGGATAGAGGTAGAGGGCAGCCCTTGGAAGGGACCATGGGGCTGATAGCACAGGAGAGATGGGGGTGGGTTTAAAGGGTTTAGGAAGGAGCCTGGAAAGAGGGAGGGGTCAGGGCTGTGGGGGAGGATGTGGGTAGGGAGCCTATGGGTAGGGGTACGCCTGCGCAGGAGGAGAGGGACGGGAAAGGAGGTGAGCCTGGAGGTGCATTTGTAGGAGTGACAGCAGGAAGAACTCCCACTCGTTGTTTTCTGTCATCCTGGGAAAGATTAGAGGAGATTGTCTGCTGAGAACGGCGGCGGAGTGGGATGAAGGATGCGAGGAGAAGGGAGAAAGATCGAGCAGATGCTGTAGAGAACCAGGAGAGAGCTGATTAGGAAAACTAGACCCATAATGACAGTTCCCTTTTATCGAAAACTTCCTGTGCATTCGCGCCGTTGTAAATGCTTTACCCAAAGCACCTCATCGAAGCCTCCCAACAGCCCTCTAAAGGATTATGGTCCCCGTTTCACAGATGAGAGAGGCTGGTCAACCTGCCCACACCGGCGTAAGAGCAGAGCCCGGCACCCTGCGTTCTGACTCAGCACCGACCCCATGTGGGACGGTGAGGGGCCAGGGCCTGCAGAGAGGGGCGGCAGTGGCACCATGCAGGGGCGGGCTGCTTCCCCCCATGGCCCAGCAGCCTGGGAGGGGCCACACAGGATGGAGCCTTGGCCGGTGCCTGCGACCGGGGTTGAGGATACCGGCAAGATGGTGACTGGCAGGCCGGACCGCACAGGGGGTGAAGCAGTCAAGGCGGGTGGGGGAGGGAAGTCAGAATTTGGGTCCCGTTCCAGCAATTCCACTTCTGGGTAACACCCCAAGAGCTGAAAGCAAGAACCCAGATATCTATGTGTACACACACATTCAAAGAGGCATTATTCACAAGAGACAAAAACAGCCCAGTGTCCAGCGATGGATAGAGAGACACACAGCTGTGATACATACATGCAACGGAGTACTAGTCAGCCTCGAAGAGGAAAGAAGCTCTGAATTTCAACTTTGGAAGCGTCCCCGTTTTGCAGGTGGCTTCCTCCATTGAGCAGGACTCAAGTCTCACTCCTGTGCACGTGCATTCCTCAGCAGCACAGTCTGCGGTGATCTGGATGGTCCCCATGTCACAGGTGAGAGAGGATTAAGGAAACTCCGGTCTTGTCCTGAAAGATCATGTTTCTGGTAGTGGCCCAGAGAAATGCCACTAAAGAAAATAGCTAATGGGCCAGGCGTAATGGCTCACGCCTGTAATCCTAGGACTCTGGGAGGCCAAGGCCAGAGGCTCACTTGAGCTCAGGAGTTCGAGACCAGCCTGAGCAAGAGTGAGATTCCATCTCTACCAAAAATAGAAAAATTAGCCGGGCGTGGTGGCACGGGCCTGTAGTCTCAGCTACTCAGGAAGCTGAGGCAGGAGGGTCGCTTGAGACCATTGCAGCAGTGAGCTACGATGACGCCACTGCACTGTAGCTGGGTCAACAGAGTAAGACTCTGTCTCCAAAAAAAAGAAAAAAAGAAAGTAGCTAATGGAGGACAGTTCTGGGGATTGCTTCTTAGCCTGAAGCTCACAAGCCTCTGGTTTGCTGAGATAAACTTGACCTCTTTCCAGCGGCCCAGTCCTTTGGGAAAAGGTGAAGGTGGAGAATAAAATGGCTGCAGCCCCTACCCGGGCCTGGGCTTCTCCCTGTGTACTGCATTCCTTTCGGAACGGCAGTCGAGGCCAGGCCCTGGGGACCTGTCTGGCTTGCCCACCTGCCCCTCAGCTCCCGCCACCCTCCTCCCAGCCCTGGACGTCCTCAAGGTTGCGGCCTCAGCAGGCAGCAGGACCTGGGCCCTGAGTGGGAACCTGTCTCAGGCTTGGCTTCCGCGGCAGAGGCCGTGAGTGGCTTAGATGCCCTGCGACGGGTCCTGCTGAAAGGCCGAGCCCGGGTGGCCTTTCTAGAGTGGGAGGGAGTCGCACGCACCATCCTCCCAGCAGCCCCGGCCCTTTATGCCACATGGCCACTCACCTCCCCTGGCCAGCCTGCCCTCGCCTCGGCACGGGCCGTCCTCACCTGCCCTGCTCACCAGGCCCCTGCTGGGGTGAGGGGTCGGGTGGCTCTGGGGCCGGTACGAAATCTGGGCCAGGCTGAGACAGCTGAGGTCCAGGCTTCTCGAATCCACGCCAGCCTCGGGCCGTCTCTGGCTGTGGCGGGCGGTGCGGAAGAGCGAAGCTTCCGCCTCCATCGTCAGCGCAGATGACGCGGTTTTACTCATCACCCCACGCTAGTATTGGGCTGTGTTCGGTGGACGGCACCCACTCACTCGCTCATTCGCTTAACTGTCAGGCACGTGCCATGTGCCAGGCCGCACGCCCCGCGCCGGGCTGCAGTGAACGACAAGGCGCGCCCCATGCCTGACCCCACGGGGAGACGCACAGAGAGGGCGGGGGCCGTGGGGAGGGGCGCAGGGGCACAGCTGGGGTCAGGGTCACTTCCCAAAGCAGACCACGCGTGATGCTTATGTTGATCTCGGACGATTCGAAGAGCGTAGGGCGAAACCAGGTGAGAGCGGGGAGGAGAGAGGCCCGTGCAGGGTCTAGGCCGAGGCCTGGGAATGAGGAACACAGCAGGCGAGGCCGCAGAGCCAAGGTCTTTCTCGGGCTTAGCGTTGGCTCCTGTCAGAAACCGCGAATCTTCCTGCCGTCCAGCCAGGCCCCTCCACAGGCTGTGCCCCGCGCCCGGGCCTCCTGCGGCGGCACCACCCGTATAGTTTCCAGTTTCTTCTCTCAAGCCTGCCTGCGGAGTGGGGCAGAATCTTCCCGCCTCCACTTATTTCATTTTTAGCCTCGAAGTTAATGCACACAGCCCATTTCAGTTTAAGAGTCTCGTTGGCAAGCACTGGGAGAACTAACCCAGGAAAGTGACAAGCTAAGGTGGCACATAGCGGGGGCCCAGGATATAGACCCTGACTCCTGATGGGGTGAAAATCAGGTGCTCAGTGGGCTTCTGACCCTGGTTTTTACCCTCTTGAGGCTGCCTTCTCCCCAACCCCGCCTTGGCAAAAGCCATGGGCCCCTTTCCTCCCAGGTGGCCCTGCTCCCAGCCTGGACACAAAGTCCAGGGAGTGCTGGGGGTCCCCAGAGCCTCCATGGGTGACATTCAGTGCACCAACCCTGCAGAGATTCCTGCCCTACCCGTCTCTGCATCCCTGGAGCTGAGCCCAGTGCCTGGGCACTCAGCAAGCTCGTGTGCAGGGCCGGGTGATCAGACCCCCACGGGAGCTCTCTTTGGGTGTGTGTTATGTGCTTTGCGGGGAGCTCCTGGCAGGAGTGTGGCGCTCATCCCCTGGTGCATCACCATGACGACGGAAGCGTGGCTCAGTGGTTAAGAGCATGTGTGAGAACCCAGGAGACAGGAGCTTCCACTTACTACTTACACAATCTGTTTAAGGATGATGTCATTGACAAAATGCGAGAAAATGTCAACAGCGACCCCCGGGAGTCCTGACTCCCCTTGAGCACGTTGTCCAGAAGTGGTGAATTTTCACCGGTTTATTTCTTTGGTGCCACAGTTATCTGATGGTTGTTAAGACCACAGTGAAAAAAGGTATAGGAAACAGTGGAAAAGGAAGACCAGGAGACACGAGTGAAGGTCACGGAATGTGAAGGGCCCTGGCCGCCACCAGCCATCCCCAAAAGGGCTGCTCCCTCGGGCTTCCTCTTGCTGAGACTGCAGCCTCACCAAGCTCTGCCCACTGCGGACGGCAGTGCTGAGGGGTAAATCACACAGATGACTTATGTAAACTTAGCTCAGTGTCTCACACCTTGTAAACACTGAATGGTGGCTGTGGATATTGTTGTTAACATTGTTATTTCAGTGTTGGGCGGCTGGGGCGAAGGGCCGTCTCTGGACTGGGCATTCAGGTGGCAGATGGCTTAGCCCGCAGCCCCACTTACACAGGGCAGTGTAATACACGAGTCCAAAGTTCAGACTCTAGAGCCTGAGAACCTGAACTTGAATCCTTGCTTCATCATGCGACAGCTGTGTGATCTTGCGCTTCAGTTTCTTCTTCTGTGCAATGGGGGTGATAATACTCACTGCCTCTCAGCATCCCCCAAATCGGTGGCTGTGTGTGAAGCTCGTGGAGCGGCAAGGCAGTAGCGCTCGCCAAGGTGCCTACTGTAGGAAAGGAGCGAGCCACTGTTCTGGCAGGGGCGGGTATTAGGAAGCTGCTGGGAGGCTCCCTGGACTGAGCACCTGCGAGACGGGGTTGAACACGGGTTGTAGAACTTTCCTTCTCAGGTGGACTGGCAACCAGGGGTGGGGACCACGCCCTTTGGAAATACGGGCTCCGAGCTGTGAAATGAGCTGCTGCAGTTTTAGAGTTCCTCCAGCGTCTGCACTGGGCAGGAGGGATGGCCATTCCCAGACCGTCTGCCCATCTGCGGACGTTCCGCCAGGCGCTGGAGCCCGTGCGTACCCCCGGGAGCTGCTGCACATGCTCGCAGGTGGGCTGGCTCCCGCGTGCACAGAGAAGCCAGAGAGAGGTCAAGCAGGGTGCGGACAGGGCAGCAGGGGCATCTGGGATGCCTGCAGGAGCAGAGCTTTTCTTAGCTCTGTGACTGCGTGGGCCTTGGCTTCTCTGCTCAGAGCTTACCAGGTACACAGACGTCCCCCTGGGGGGTGCCCTAGATGACCCTTCTGAAGCCCTGAGCTGTGCCCAAATGACCCGCATTCTCTTGGGGAACCAGGGGCACAAGCCTCCAGCGTTGCTCGTCGTGTGCGTCGGCGTGGACTGGCTCTCAGACTATCAACAGGGCTGCAGACGGGGAGCGGGGGCGGCCGGGAGCTCTGTCGGGCTCTGGCGTTGAGGGGCCATGCAGGGGCACGTTGGGGTCTCTCTGAGCCTGACGCCTCTCCATTTCTCATGGTCCCCATGTGGATTATTTGGGGATGGTGCATTTTGCTGTCATTGCCAACAAGCATTCACAGAGCCCCTTGCTGGACGTTCTTATCCTCCCTCCTGCCTTGGTCAAGGGCTGGGAGCTCCAGCCGTGCGGAGTCGCCGGTGGTCTCAGAAAGCACAGTGAGAAGGCAGCTCTGGAGCCCCCATCACATAATAAAGCCTTTAACCCCGAATTAGCGGTTCTGCTTTGAGCGTCCGTTTCGTAGGGGATTAACTGCACTCCGGTTACGGGCAGGAGCTGAGTCTATGTGTGGGTCTCTGTGGACGAGCCCTCGAACATTCCAAAACGTATATTTCCGAGATGTTAACTCCAAGGAGGTGAGGGAATGCTCTCGCTCATTTCCTTCCCCCTTCTCCAGCCCCGTCTCTGGAGTCTCAGTTTCCCCATAGGCCCCTTATAGCTGGGAGGGGTGAACAGAAGGGGTCCCCCAGAACTGGCCCTGCCAGGGGCAGTGGAGACAACGTTTCCCAGAGCAGAGGACTTCGAAATAGGGGAAGCAGGCCCAGCGTGACCTGGGAACAGTCGGGACAGGGATAACAAAAAAGGGCTCGCTGGGAGGTGCCGAGGCTCGTCCCTGAGCCGCTGCCAGAGGAGGCCTGAGGAACTTCAGTCCGGGGATGGCAGAGAAGGGGACTGCCTGGCCTCTTTAGGGCACTGCACGGGCCCTGTGGCTGTCCTCAGGGATGCCCTTGGGGGACGCAGCCTGCTCTGGGGGGTCCACATCCGCAGCTACATACACCGTGGTGTCAGTTTCTCCCCTTGTCCGCCACGTCCCCTGCATCACGAGGGCAAGACTGTGTCTCATGCAGCACTGTGTCCCCACTGTGGCATCGGCAGAAGCCTCCTGTGAGTGAAGCTGTGAGTGCAGGGCCGAGCAAGGCCCCAGAAGGATTCTTGGTGGACTGGCTCTAGGGCACAGACCGCAGGCCAGACACAGGCCCCACAATATAGGTCCCTACAAGTGCTGGTTGCCCTAAAGCCGGGAAGGGATGAGGCTGCTTTGGGAAGCCCCCCTCTCCCTGGCACCGGTCATATGGTGACAGAGGCAGGGTGGAGTGGGAGAGGGACAGGCATCGTCCCCACCAACAGTGGCAACTAGCTTCTTTCTTCTTGGTGGGAAACAATAAAAGAGGTGGCGCTCCACGTGGAATAAGGCAGGAGACAGAGGGGTGAACTCCCCTGGGCCCCGCTAGCCCAGCACCCTGCTGCCTGCCTCGCCTGTCACACCAGCCCTGTGAGGGAGCTGCCCTCCCAGGGGACCACGGCAGGCCTCCAGCCTGTGTTCGCTCCTCTCTGCCCTTCCTTGTACAGACAGATGACACTGGCAGCTGCAGTGCCTGATATCAGGAAGTCACCCGGTGGCAGGAGGGAGTGGGGCCAGGGCCCCAGCCCTCTGCCTGGACAGCTCCGTGGCAGAAGTGTGGGGGACACTGGTGTAGGACCAGGAAGGACAAGCGGTAAGGGGTCTGTACACGGGGAGATGGCGTATATTTGCCTGGCACTTTTCTGGGAAATGTAACTTTGATCCGGGAGAAACAAGGAGGCCAGAGCCCAGTCCAAGGTGAAAACGGTCTTCTCCTGAGCGCCAGACCCACACACCCCGCGGCTGCCAGTGCCCTCGGGGACTTCAGCTACGGCCTAGGAAGGGAGTCTACCAAAAGCAGAGTTGGGGACCCCACAGTTCCTGCCCCCAGCCTGGAACTTGAGTTGGGGGCATTCTGGATGCCTCCAGATGGGAATCAGGGCATCACCAGGCAGCCCTGGGGGAACATGGCGAGAGTGGCATCGAGCCATCTGAATCGGTGTCACCCCAGTGTTGCTTTGGGAAAGGAACGGATGCTCCTGAATTCATGGCAGTGGCATCACAGGTGCGCGTGCAGTCACTGCCGTTCAGCCCTGCCCTCCCTGGCTCCGTGCCCTCCTAGGCAGGTGGCTGGAAAGTGAACTCTGCAAGCAAAGGCAGTCCTGTACCTTCCAAGCTCCAGCTGGAGCAGTTGTCCCCAGGTCCATCTGCGGCTGCCTGGGGCCAGGATGACTCTGCAGAGAGGGGCATGCCCTCACCTCAGGTGATGAGTCACAGGAAGAAAAAGGATGGGCTGGGGCAGGGTCTGTTTGAACTAACTGGGCATCGGGGGCTGGGTGCTAAGTGCAGCCCTTGCCCTCCGCAAGCTCTCGCTTTTAAGGGACTTCTGGATAGACAATTAAGGGACTTCTGGATAGACAATTCTCTTCCTCTCCCCTTTTGGCGATGGAGGTGGTGACAAGTTCTCTGCTCTGTTTAATGAGTTAAGACTTGCAGAGGAAGTACTATCAGAGGCCCAAGGGCCGGAGAAGATGCTGGGTTCTGCTCATCTGAACCTATCAAAAGCATTCCACGTGGATCCTGACTCCCGTGGGGGACACAGAGTGACATCATGTGGCCACAGGGCCTGGAAGAGGTGGGGACAAGAAGCTGTTTCTTACCTCCGAGCCTGATCACTAGGTCCCTCAATGTGTCACAGGTCACTAGAGGTTTTTGGAAGGCATCCCTTCCTTTCCCCTGCTTCTGTGTGGGACCCCCAAACCACGCCTGTGGGCTTCCCCTAACCCTAAATCTTTTCCCAAGGAGAAAAAGTGATTATTGCTACTTAGGTCTCTCGTCCAGAGGCCTGTGAACCTTCACTCTGTGGAAGTTCTTTGTCATATCTAACCTAAGCCCCTCTTGCTATATGGGACGAAAGGTCAAGTAAGGCCTTGAGACAGAAACACAGGCAAATAAATAAATAAATAACCTCTGGAAGTCACCAGGATGTACCACCAGTTCTAGAAGCAAGAAGAAGTTGTCCCAGTCCCCCTTTCAGATAAGCACGAAGGAAACGGCTCTGCTATGTGCGGAGCTCGCAGCTCAACAGAAATCCCAACCCTGGGAGGACTCTGGGCTCCTTCTCCTTTTAAGGCAACGTCTGAGCTCTCAGGGCTTCACGAGCTACAACAAGCCCCAGCCCCACTCATTCCTGGCTATTTGGAGGGAACTGATGATTAATCAGCCCTTTCCCTCCCTCCCCCAGCCTGTTTTTCATTAGATTCTTTTTAAAGGGTTGGCACACCCCCTCAGGAACAGACAGGGCAGATCCTCACCAACTGGGCCCCCAGCGTAGGGGAGTCCCTAGGAGGGAGTGGGCAGCAGCCCTGGATGAGGGCGAAGGGGAGAGGTCAGGATGTGGGTGTCAGGGAAGGGAGAGGGTGAACATGTTGGAAACCGCGTCCTGGCTGGAAGGTTCTGAATGGGAGCCCTGGGTCTGCAGGGGGCTGGGAGAGAGGCGGAGGCCGGTGGGGGAGGTTCTGTGGACAGCAGGACGCTCAGACACATGGGACACTGGGCAGGCAGAGAGGGGCTGCTTTGGCCCCTGTTGGGGAAGGTCAGATACAATGACGTTGACTTGGTGGCCGCTGGTGAGACATCAGGTCTGAAACCCAGGTTTTCCTGAACTTGCCCGTGAAGTTGGCTAAGCTGTCGTCTCTCTGGTCCCCAGTCTCCCTGTACAGGAAGCTGGGAGCAGCACGGGAACTCTGCAGGGGCAGCTGGCAGTGCCCAGTGGGCTTGACAAATCTCCAAGTGCGCACATTTTGGGAAGGGAAGGAAGAGGGGAGGCAGGAGTCTGCCCTGGGGGCCCGACCTCTAGACCTCAGGCTTGGGGAGGCTGTTCCATCCAGCTTTCACCTGCAAGCTCCCAAAGTGGACAGCATCTGTGATGACACCACTCTTAATCTGGTGGCATTTGGGAGGGGGAAGGGAATTCCGGTGGACTGAGGGCAGATCATTGCACGAGCTTCCTAAAAGGGCCGACCCACCCGGTTTACACTCTATGTGCGTGCGCCTTCCTTCCTCTCCCTTTCAAACCAAGGTCCAGTAAAGTGACCATCACTTCTGCTCCAGGGTGATCTGAAGGGTCAAAGCCAGCTCCCTGGGAGCTGGAGTGAGTGTGAGGGGAGAGCTCTGCCCGCTCCCTCTCCACAGCCCCAGTGAGGCCCGGGGGCCTTGGGGCAGGAGGCTAGGACAGACACATTCCAAGGCCCTGTCTCACCAGGCCCTGTGCCCCTCGCTGCCTCTTGTGATTCTAGCAGAGGAGCCAAAGACTTTGCTGCTAAATAAACGCAGGGGCTGGTCCCCAGTGGCGTGTGTTTGCAGCGCAGGTACAAACAGTTTCCATAGGACCAGCTTCCCTCCCCTTCCCTCTGGAGGGCTCTGTGGTCACAGAGCCGGAGGAGTATTGCTTTGCCTTTCTTCCTTCCCCCCCTCACGCCCCTCCACTGGGCACTCTTGAAAGACAGAAAACCCTTCCAGTATTCAGACCATAGTTTCCTCCTCTTAAAAAACTGTTAGGGAAGGACATTACAGCGTCCCTTTCAGTCCCAGTTGCTCTGGGGGCTCCGCCACGGCGGGGCAGTTAAATCTGGTGTCTAATGGCAGGCGGTGCAGCTGGGGAGAAGCAGGGACTCCCAAGCAGGGCTCAGACCTCCTGCGGCTTCGTGGGGGAAGGGACAGGGCCCCGTGGAGGTGCAGGGTGGCCTGTGCCCTGTATGAAACTCAAGCCCCTACGGCAGCTCAGCTGGCCCAGTGTCATGGCCTCCCTCTCCAACTTCTCAGTGTCTGGGTGGTCACAACGGAGTCACCAAATCTGAGATCCCGAATCTGCCCAGCTGGGCAGAACCCGCCCAGGTGACGCAGCAGACTCCAGGGCCCCTCACAGAGAGGTACTTGTCCTTAGCTAAGTTTTTACTATAAAATAAGGACAATATTGTGAGTATTTTTAAAAAGACATACATATTTGATGTTAAGGTGTATCCTCTATTTTGTCTACCTTTATAATTAGCTCCTTCTTAATTCAATGAGATAATGATAGTTGATAGAATTTACAAATATCCTTAATTGGTAAAATAAAAGGTCAGCAACCCTATGTTGATCTCCCCAACTTTTTTTTCTTTGCAAATGTATTGGCTTGCAAAATTCCCGTATCCGAGGACCACTGACCTATCTTGGAAGCAGGGCCGGGACCAGGGACGTGAGGCACTCACCTCAGGCACAGGATGCAAGGGGTGGGCGCCAAAAAACTCAGTGAGCAACGTAACTGATATTTTAATGTATAGTTTTAAAAATAGTAATGCAAAAAAATCCATGATGAACAGAAATGCAAAATTTTAAATAAAGACAAGATCAGTGTTAGGGATCTTTCCTTTGGCCTCCGGTTCCAAGGTGGCGCGGCAGGGCACTGTTGGAAGCAGTCCTTCCAAAGAGCGCAATTCTGGGCCTGAGAATGCTCTGGGAAAGGCGCGGCCACGGCCTCACAGGTGTTCACCTCGGTGGCTCACGACCTTGAGGCCTTGTGTCAGCCCCTGCTCTGTGCCTCGAACCCAAGTCCCTGTTCTGCCGTCCTCCATGGAGACACCAGCCAACTGTCCTCCACGGGCCCGAGGGCAGTTATGTAAGCACCCCCCACTCGGCCCCGTACTCATTCCTCCCTCCGTAGCCAGCACTTCATGTTTGTTTTTCTTTTCTGAATTCTTAGGAAAGCAAGCAAGCAGAGCCCAAGACGGATGCCAAGAATGGGGAGGAAAGGGGCAAGGATGCCAGCAAAAAGTCCCTGGGCCCCAGACGGTACTCGGACCTGGGGAAGGAGCCAAAGAGGGGTGGTTTAAAGAAAAGCTTCTCCAGAGACAGAGACGAGGCTGAGGGCAGAAGCGGCGAGAAGCCCAAGGAGGAGAAGGCCATCAGGGGCATCGACAAGGGCCGGGTCCGGGCTGCCGTGGACAAGAAGGAGGCGGGGAAGGACGGGCGGGGGGAGGAGAGGACGGCGGCCACCAGGAAGGAGGAGGAGAAGAAAGCGAGCGACAGGAACACGGGTTTGAGCAAGGACAAGGATAAAAAGAGAGAGGAGATGAAGGACGCGGCCAAGAAAGAGGATGGTGCGAAGGTCAAAGGGGAGAGCAGGGACACAGACGTCAGACACGAGGATGAGAAGATGAAAAGAGCAGCTGGGAGCACGGACACGAAAAGGCAGGACGACAAGGTGAAGAGAGGAGCTGGGAGCACAGACACGAAAAAGGAGGGTGAAAAAGTCAAGAAGGACGAGTCCCACAATGAAAAGGAAGTCGAGGAAGAGAGCAAGACCAAAACGGCAGAGAAACAGGCCCCCGGCGGCGCCCCCAAGCCCTCTGAAGCACCTGCCAAGGCGGAGGAGGAAGCGGCTCCCAGCATATTCGATGAGCCTCTGGAGAGGGTGAAGAACAACGACCCGGAGATGACGGAGGTGAACGTCAACAACTCGGACTGCATCACCAACGAGATCTTGGTCCGGTTCACCGAGGCCCTGGAGTTCAACACTGTGGTCAAGGTGTTTGCCTTGGCCAACACGCGAGCGGATGACCACGTGGCCTTCGCCATCGCCATCATGCTCAAGGCCAACAAGACCATCACCAGCCTCAACCTGGACTCCAACCACATCACAGGCAAAGGCATCCTGGCCATCTTCCGGGCCCTCCTCCAGAACAGCACTCTGACCGAGCTGCGCTTCCACAACCAGCGACACATCTGCGGCGGCAAGACGGAGATGGAGATCGCCAAGCTGCTCAAGGAGAACACCACGCTGCTCAAGCTGGGCTACCACTTTGAGCTGGCCGGGCCCCGCATGACGGTCACCAACCTGCTCAGCCGCAACATGGACAAGCAGCGACAAAAGCGGCTGCAGGAGCAAAGGCAGGCGCAGGAAGCCAGCGGAGAAAAGAAGGATCGGCTGGAGGTGCCCAAGGTTGGGGCCCTGGCCAAGGGCTCCCCCAAACCTTCACCCCAACCGTCTCCAAAGCCCTCCCCAAAGAACTCGCCCAAGAAAGGGGGTGCTCCAGCCGCCCCACCCCCACCACCGCCTCCCTTGGCTCCACCCCTTATCATGGAGAACCTGAAGAACTCACTGTCACCAGCTACCCAGAGGAAGATGGGAGACAAAGTCCTCCCTGCCCAGGAGAAGAATTCTCGTGACCAGCTACTGGCCGCCATCCGCTCCAGCAACCTCAAGCAGCTCAAGAAGTTAAGTAGTCGTGAGCAGGAGCCGACGGGGCCGGGGCTGGGCAGGGGCTGGGAGGGGAGGGCAGGACTGCAAAGGGAAAGGACACAGAGGTGCTCACAGCGGCTGTAGGCGATGCACAGACTCCCAGGGGCCCCAGGGGTCTTCAGGTCACCTCATCCAGCCTCCTGCCTCCAGGCAGGCCACACCCGTGCCTCCCTCGGGGTGAGACTCCAGCCTTTAGGGGCTTCCTTTGGCCTCTCACTCCACGCTTCTGACCCCTCCATCCCCGCAGTCGCACCTGCTCCTCCTAGAAATGGAGAAACAGCCTCTGCAAATGATCTGTTTTACTCGAGCGCACTCAGGACCAGCCAAGTCCTGCAGATCAGTCTATCCGGAAGGCCTTTGGGGGATTCACCCCTCGGGAGAGCCCACCTTTGACTACCCAGTGCCATGGACACATGAGCCATCCCTGACACCTACTTCTCAAAGCCCTGCCTCCCTGGAAGTCCCGCCTGGTGGCAGAGTCCATGATCGTTTGCCCGTCTGACTGGGTACTCTACCCTCACGACACCATTTGGGATTGGACACCAGATAAAGGACGATCTCAGTTGTAGTTCTAGTGGTCATTTGATGACATCCAATTTTTACAGAAAAGGAAAAATGCTCCCTCAGTGCCAACACCTCATTTATTCATTCCGCAGACACGACATATTGCATACTGAGGTGTCTGGTATGGTGTCCTTCCAGAAGGGAGGGAGGTGGGGTGAATTCCAGAGGCTCCTTGCCGAGCTCCTTCCTAACCTGTCTCTGCTTTGCCCCCACAGGTGGAAGTGCCCAAACTGCTTCAGTAGGACCAGGCTGCCAGGCCCTGTCTGCCAATGCCGTGACCGCCCAGGCCTCGCCTCCCAGGGCCACGCAGACCCTGCCCACCCCACCCCTGGCCGACCTGCCGTGGCTATCTCTGTTCTGCCGTGGAAGAGCTTGAGGCCTGGGCCACGCTCAAGGAAGGATGCCTTATCTCTTCTCACTTTCCTTTTCTTGTCTCTGAGGCTCTCCAAAAATGTCTTTTATACCTGGAGCTGAGGTTTCCGGACAAGAAGAGTCCTTTTAGCACGTCACTGAGAAGATGGCCCTGCCCCGGGCCCATGTAGCGGGCAAGCTGCACAAGGCCTCTGATCCAGGAAGGATGTCCCACAGGGACCATACGTCCGCCCCAGCCCCACTGCCCCCCAGGGCCAGGATCCAGGCCTCTGAGGAGCCCACGGGGCAAGCTGCTGGGCCAGTGGCACTCCGTGTGGGGCAGTGGCAGAGGGGGAAGCGGGCACGGGGCCCTGGGGGGGCAGGGAGGGGCTGAGGACACCCGAGCCCCTCCCTCTGATTAGCCCGGCAGGTCAGACCTGGAGGGGGCCGCTGGCCTGGATGGACAGTGCCTGGGGGGGTAGGCTCCAGACGGGAGGAGAGGGACAGACAGCAGCTGGACCTGAAGGTTTGATGCCAAAGCAGACATTTTCCTCGCACCGCCTGCTGTTGTATAAATAGCTGTGTATCTGTTTTTCCATAAGATTTTGATAATATATACAAACCTTTAGCTGTGAGTGGCTGTGCCCCACCTCTGTGTGCACCGGGGGTCCTGCTCCTCACCGTGCGCTCCCTGGCGCACGCGGGGTGCTCAGGCTCCCTGCCGTGCCATCCCAGTCGCCCGCGAAGTAAGTGCGTGTCCGCGGGAAGCACAGCGTGGCAGAGCCCGAACTCTGAGCGGAAGACTCCCACCAACCGGGTTGTCCGGGCCCAGGCGGCCGGGCCGTCACCGGGTCTGCTCCCCACCAGCCTTGCTGCCTGGAGCGGGGTGATGGGGGACAGGGCTGGGATGGCTATATTAGGCATGTTCAGGGGATGCTCAGCCCATGACTCGTCCTGACTGTGGGCTCGGGGCCAGCTGCTCACAGTGGTCACAGGCCCAGGAAGGCAGCAGGCAGAGAAGCGGAGTGACTGTTTGGGAGCAGCACCCACACCAGTGTGCCTCGGGGCCCAGAGGTGCCTAATCATCCCCAACCCTCCCCCGTTGCCAATTTCGCTTCCTGTCCCAGCTGCAGGCTGCCCTCCTGACCGGCAGTGCTGCCGTGCCCACCATAGGTGTCCATCAGGGACATCTTTCTTTTACTGGCTTGAAGGTGCTGGCACCCCTTGGCACTGTGGAACTGCCGCCTCGGGTCTGGGTCACTTGCGGGTTTTTCTGCCCCCAGGTTTTGCCTCAACAGTGGAGAGTAGGGCAGTTTCACCATCTCCGGGGTGGGGTGAGGTGCCCCTGCCAGGAAGCAGGATCGCTGCTCCAGGTCTGGCCAAAACCAGAGGGCAGAGCACTCAGATCGCGGGCACACTACTCCCCCGTTCCCTCCGCCCACTGCCTGTCACCCCGGTAACCTAAGCAATGGCTGGGCCCAGGAGAGAGGAGACAGACTCTTGCGGGCTCCTGGACCTCAAAGGGTGTTAGCTGGAGCTTCCACCCGCCCTGCACTGGCTGGGCGCTGGGCACTAGCTGGTGCTGGAGTTTGCTTCAGCTGCTCCTTCAGCCCTGGCCGGTGGACGCCAGTATTCTCTCCATTCTGCAGGTAGAGTTTGGCCCAGAGAGGTTAACACATCCATGATCGCACAGCTGATTAAAGGCAGAGCTAGGGTCTTTAGTCCATAGAACTGCTTCTGATGACAGCTTCCTCTCCTCCCCTTGCTGAAATGACACAGGTGATGGTCCCCAGGGGAGGCTCTAGAAGCCTAACCTAAGGGAAGCGAATCTTAAGACTCCAACAAAACCTGTCACCTTAGGAAGCCCTTTCTGCCAAACTTAAAGCACGATTTAGCCAGAGGAAAAAACCACTCCCTGCTGTCTCGAGCTCCTGTTCCCCGCTGCTGGGGGCTACCGCCCTGTTCAGGAATGATGATGTCATCTTTCGCCCGGTGCACTTGAACCTGACTCGGGGCGCAGCGCCACCTGGGGGCAGACCGCGACCAGGTTCCCCGCTGCTCCACCGGCTGCGCTGGGGACCGGTGAGAAGATGGGCGGGTGGGCTGTCTAGGGAGGGGACGCCGCCCCGCGGCCTTGATGGGGCAGAGAAGGGCGCTGGAACCGAGCAGACACATGCACTCGGGGGCCTGCCGAGCTGCGGAAAAGGGCCCTGAACTCGCGGCGGCCGGGTTTCTGCCGGGCATGCTGCTGCCGCCGCCCACCTCCCGCACCCGCGCTGGCAGGCACCCGTCTGTCCGCCTTCCCTTCCTAAAACCCGGGGCTTGGAGGGAGAGAGCGGTGCTGGAAAGGATCTATCCTCGTCCAGCACCCGTATTTTATAGGGAAGAAAATAAGGTTCGAAGAAAACAAGTAACTTGTCCAAGTTGATGAGTCTGAACTCGGCCCTGGTCACCTACCTCCCGGTTCATTATACAGACATGGGAGAAGCAAGTTCTGCGCTCCCCAGCCTCTGCCTGCAGAGCCGGCTGACTTACCCTCCGCCTCCCCACCACCATTTCCCAAGGGATCGCATTTCCTGTCTGCCGCCCTGTAATGCAGGGTGGCTTCACCTGCCGCTCTCTGCCCTCGGCTCAGCTGTTGCCCCCACGCTTCTGGCCTCCTGGCCCTGGGCCTGGCCCTGGCCCTGTAGAAGTGCCTTTCGCTCCACCTTGGCCCTGGGGGGAGCCCTGGCGCTGGCTGTGGGCAGGATGGTGGGCACCAGGGGCTGCTGAAGCCCTTGTCCCAGTTGCTGTTTAGAAGCAAGACCTGCAGGTGAGCAAGGGGCTCCAGGCCCAGGGCACTGTGAGTCTGGATGTCAGCCACTCACGGGCACCCTTTAAGAAATAGGAGATCTGGCCGGGGGTCACCCTTGAGCATGCTTCTCAGCCACCAAGTCTGGACTGCCATGCACTGCCCTGCCCCAGCTTGCATGCTCAGGCTGGCCTCTGAAGTTGGCCTTAGGGGCCTGAGCCTCTGCACCCTGCTAGGGCCTGCACTGGCTGTGGTGCTGGGCCAGGCTGCTGGCCTGGGAGTGGCCCAGAGTGTGTGGCCCCCATAAGCCCCTGACCCCAGCACCTTCAGCACCTTCTGCTCATCCTGCTCTACTGCTCTAGCTGTAGGTGGCCTCTGCACCTTCTTCCTATCTCTGTTCCCTCCTCCAGCCCTCTGGCCCGCCTTCCTTTATCTAACCCCCCCTACCGCCCCCAGGCCCCCTCCTCTCCTCTTTCTTGCTAACTTTCTCCCTCTGCCACTGATCCCTCCCTGGCTCTCTCCCTGCACCGACCTCTTCCAGCCTCCTTTGAGCTCGCTCTGCTTCCCCCCACCCTGCCTGGCAAGATTCCTGCTCCAAGAATGCAGTCCACTTGTTTCTGTGTCAAAATGTCCCTTCTCCATCTGCGCAGGACCCTACTGACACTCCCAAGGCCTCCCAATCCCTGAGGGCTGCCCCTCCCACCCCATCCCTGCCTGTCCTCTTAGGGTGCCTGACTGCTCTTTGGGGTGCTACTTAAGGAGCAAGGTGATCGGGAGGGACACCTACAGCTTTGTGCTCCCTCTGGTCTTGCTGGGTACCCCTTGGTCCCCTGAAGATGAGCCAGACGAGAGGGGTGAGAGAAGACTGTCGTGCTTTGGGAGAATTGTAGGAACTCCTGCGTATGTGAGAGGCCCCGCTCAGTCATGGTTTCCCCCTCTTTCTTAGAATTCTCTCATTTTCAGTGCTTTGCAGAGTTAATTGACTAGAAATGGGGCAATCTCCCCTTCCACCATCAGCTGTGGCCGAGGTAAACCTGCTTCCTGCCCCAGTCTACAAAGCAATTTGTCACCTGCTGCAGGTTGTTGATTCAAGGACAATTAATTTTGCCTGGGCCGGCTTTGCGTACATTTGCACATCATTTCTCAGGGGCACTCGGAAACCTCTGCCTGCAAATTCCCTCCACCTCCCAGCTTCAGGAGAGAGAGGAGACTGGACCCCAAACCTCAGACGACCTGGAGACCCTCTCTCCTAAAGTGGGAAGCCAGGACACTCAGTGGCCCCAGCTCCCACCTCTTGTCTCCACCCTCAAAGAGAAAGCAGATCCGCAGCTGTGGCCTCAGCCCTGTCCCCACCAGCAGCGGCGGTCCCTAGCTGTCTGGGTCAGATCCAGGGGCAGGCTTGTGGGCCCCTGCAGATTTCACTGAGAAGGGAAACTGTGAACCCGGGGTGGGGGCAGAGCTCTGCCCAAGGGAGATTCTGACCCTGGCCCCAAAGCTCTGGCCCAGGAGCTCCTGCCTTCCAGGCTGTGCGACAAGAGATAATCCCACAGATTATGTGGGTGGCAGAGGGCCCTGGGGACATGGTGAGCACAGTGGCCATACCAGAACCCAGCTGCGCAGCAGGAGCCCAGAGGCCTGAGGAAGAGAAAGCTGCAGGGGCAGGGCAGGAGAGCAGCGCCTGAGGCTGCAGGGGGCTGGAGCCCAGGGAAGGTGAGAGAAGGAGGGGCCCGGCGGGGCATGCTGGGAGAAGAGGCTTGGGGGAAGGAGGAGACTCTCGAATGGTGGGGCTTTGCCAAGCTCAGTGGACACTTTTCCCACTTGAATTTAAAACTGTAAGACTTCCTTCCCTGGATCTGTCACCAGACAAGTCCTGAGAGCACAGGGACCATGGCTCCAGGGAGCAAGAAAAGGAAACGGTCAGGCAGCTCCAGGGGTGAGGGCACCCGCTGCCCCTTCCCAGCAGTATGTGTGGGAGGAGGGGAGACAGGCCACATCCGTCACTGCCTAGCTCAGTGGGGTGCAGACACGGGCCTGGGCCTGATGACCAAGCGACTGACAGAGGCACCTTGCCGCAGTCTCTTGGGTGGCCCGGTCTCTCCGTTTAGCTCCTAGGCTTACAAGGCCTTTAGAAACACACCCAAGGTCAGAGAGTGTGGGACCCAAATTCGAATCTAAGGGTGCCGGACTGGGAGAGCTGCCTTTGTACAGTTGGTGGGGCTTCAGGTGTCAGAGGCCTGACCCCTAGCAGGGAATCTCTAGTGCAAGTGAGCACCCTCTGTGACGCTGTGGGAAAACTCACCTCGCTGGCTTTGGGAACGTGCCTGGTTCTACCTGTGGATGGGGGTGGGGGTGCGCGGTGCTCCGGCCCGGCGCTGGCCCTCCCCTGCTTTTCAGAACGTGGATTGGGCAGCAGTCTGGGCCCAGCTGAAGGCAGTGCTGCTGGAAGGCGTGGATGAGTCCAATGACACAGCTGACATGAGTTACATCTTTACAGCTTTAATCCAGCAGGCCAGAGCCCTGGCCAGTGGGGCAGTCGGAGAGGAGGGCTACTGCCAGCTGCTGATAAAGCCTCCTCCCTGCCCCCAGCCCAGCCCACAATGGGCAAACAGGAGGGCCCCAGCCTTCTGGGCTGGAATCCTAGGAGCAGAGGGACGATTTGAAAGCAGGGGCTGTGACCCGGGCTATCATCTCCCTCCCTTGTCCTCAGTAAAATTAGCCCACCAACCCCAAACCCTCCCCCCGCCCCCTCATTCATGGCCTAGTTCCAGCTTGGCTCCTGTTCCGCTTCCTGGGGCTCCGTCCCAGTAGGGCCCAGTATTTGGCTTGGTCTGGGGCCTGGTGACTAGAGGGCCCCTGCCCAGCCCCGGGGCCAGATGCAGGGACAGGGTGAGGACATCTCCCAAGGCTGGCATCACTGAAGGGGCAGCAGAGACATGGCTGGTTCCTCAGGCCGCTGGGTAGGAGGGCTGTGGTGGCACATAGGGGGGAGGAGCTGAAAGCCAAGGAGACAGGGAGAGGCTCAGCTGTGGCACGGGAGGGCACGAAGTACACTTCCGTCCCCGGGGTACAGGGGGCCACGGGAAAGAGCTGGCCTGGAGGCTGCCGGCTGGAGGAGGAGGAGGTCTGGAAGGGGAACCGGGAGTGAGGGGGGCGCAGGGGAGGCCCTGGAGCAAGGGTCGGGCAGGGAGCAGTGGGAGGGCTCCAGGCTGCTCACTTACCTGCAGGGTTGTAGATCGGGGGCCCAGCGGGATACATCGGGTACTGAGGAGCAGGAGCACTAGGTGGGTACATGAAGCCAGGCTGTGGGGGTGCAGGGCCAGCTTTGGGGTCCTGGGGGTATGGGTATACTGGCTGTACTGGGATCCCTGTCATTGGAATCTCCTGGCCTAGATGGGAGAATAAAGATTAGCATTCAGAGACCCACCTCCCTTAGAAAACCTTCTCCTGCCCAGGAAACCAAGGCAAGCAGCGCACCCTGGGGCGGCCCTCTGGCAGGCTCCAGGCTGGCCACCTGCAGCCTCCGAGACTCAGCCTGGCAGAGCTGAGCAGGGAGCTGTGCACATGGCCCAGCTGGTCAATCTGTGTTTAGCAAGTTTGCTCCCCTCGGCAGGTTTCAGAGACCTCATGAGTCAGGAAGCACAGCCCAAGGAATGTCCGTCCCACTCGGGCAAGGAGGGGAGAGTTCCAGGGCTGGTATCCTGTCATCTAGCAGAGCTGCCACCCAGAGGGTCCTCTCCTAGCTCTTCCCTCCCACACTGATCTCCCATGTGGCATTGCTGTCCCATGCCCATCAGGTTTGGGGATATGCGCAGTCACATGGCAACACTCGGGCACACCAGTCCACGTTCACCGCTACAGAGCCACCCTGTGCGCTTACTGAGCGTGGCGTGTGCGTGCACATACCCACTGCACACTCAACGTTGATAGGCCGCAGTTCCGTGCACGTCTGAATATTCATGTGCGTGTGAACACACACGTACGCACAGCCTGATACTCCCACATACCCTGGGCGCGTCCTAATATTCATGGGCTTGCAAGCGTTTTCTGGGTTTTCAGGCCGACAGGAGTGTGTGTACAGAGGTGTATACATACTCCAGACACACCAATCCTGGAACTCTCTGGTGCCCATTACGGGGCTCAGCCTACTTCGTCTCGGGCCCATCTTGCCCAGTACCACGTGTACCTTCAAATGGACTCTGGAGCTGCTGGCGCCGGCGGTACAGGTAGCAACAGGAGCAGAGGAAGCAGCAGATGGTGGTGGCAACCACAGCAACAAAGAGGATCACAGCGGAGGCGATGCCTGCGATGGTCTTGGGACTTTAGACAAAGAACAGGTCCTCTCAGCTGCCAGCACTCACAGGGGGTCCTCATCATGCTGGCTCTACCGCCTGGCCAGCAGGGGGGCTGCAGCAAGCTGAGGTTTGGGGTTCCTTGTGGGGCTCTGCCCAGTCCCTGTGGACGAGATCTCAGGGGGCCTCCACTTCCCAGAGGCTCTGCTGCCTGGCCGGCCGGTGCGAGGCATGCTGGGATTTGTAGTGCCCCTGCGCTGCTTCCACGTCTCAGCTCAACTCCCTGGACTTACAGCACGCTAACAATGAAAGGACCCCTGGCAACAGTCTAGAGCCACTGTTTCAAACCTTACTTTAATCACAAGTCTCTTTATATCTGTTTTATGTATTAGCGATCCCCTTCAAAAAAAAAAAAAAAAGGTTGACAATCACTAATTCTGGCAACCTGCTCATTTTATGAAGAGGAAACAGTGACCCATAGCGGGGCAGTGTCTTCCCCAAGATCACGCAGCTAGCAAGAAGGGGATGCCGGAGTCAAGCCCCAGCGTCTGCCTTGGTGTCAGAGCTTCTTCCAGGAAGCTACACTGCAGGCCGGGTGTCAGCCCTGCACCCTCCCTCCCCAGGACCTGAGGGACCAAGGGGAGGGCTCCAGAAAGAACCGGGAAACACCCAGGCCAGCCCAAGCCCGTGAAGGTAACTAACACGCCTGTTCTGGAGCTCCCGGGCACCAGCATGACCACTAGCTCTGTCACCAGGTGGAGTGACTCGATGCCGCTACGGATGTGGACCATGGAGAGGAGGCAGGAGCTGGGGAGGGAGGAAGTGGAGGCTGTTGAGAGGAGGATGGAGAGGGGTGCGGTGCGGAGGCAGGAGCCCACCTGAAGGCCAGGCAGTGCTTCTGCTGCCTCTCGGTGATGAGCAGGGTCAGGTCCCTGCAGCAGTACCGGTGGTAGCAGGTCCCGCAGCAGAAGGTGAAGAACTCGCAGTTAAAGCCCGGATGCCAGGAGCCATTCCGGTCCAGGTACCACAGGCAGTCCTCGCCGGCCAGCGCTGTGGGCGGGAGCGGGGGTGCCCGGTGGCCACACTCAGCCCCACTCCCCGGTGGTCTCCAGCCCGCTGGCTCCCGGAATCTGAGCCTGTCCCTTGTCTCCACCCTGAGAGTCTCAGTTCCTGAGCCCCGGAGGCTTCTCCCTGGCGCTGACCCCGCGGCTCGGGGTCAGCTTCCCGGGGTGGCCCAGCCTCCCGCTCTCCGTCCTCCCGCTCCTGGGACCCCGCGGCGACGAGGGCATGCGGCGCCCGGTGCCCGGGCCGGCCCTCCTTTTCTTCCGCCCCCGCCCCGCCGCCGCCCGGCTCCGCATCCCCTTACCCAAGGGAGCCCCCAGCACCAACAGGGCGATGGCGGCGAGCGGCGCGGCCTCGCGGAAGCCCGCGGAGGGCATGGCGGGGCTGGGTCGGCCGGGCGGCCGCCGGGAGAGGGACCGCAGGACGAAGCCGGCCGGCGGGAGCTGCGGCGGGGCCCAGCCAGCGGCCGGGCTCGGGCACCTCTCCCGCCTCCTTCGGGGGCGGGACTAAGCGCCCCACCCGCAGAAACCCTGCCCGCGCCGCCCAGGGGGCCACCCACCGGCGACGCCCACCCAGCGCTCGCTCTGGAGCTGGGCGCCCCTCACCCCGCAGAACACTGCCCCGCTTCCCCTGTCCCCGGCTCCACGGTGGCTCCTCCGGTCAGAGCCACCGTGGGCGCAGCAGGCAGCTGGGCACTGAGGCCGGGGAGGCCTGGCTCTGCCCTGGGCCCGCCCCCGGCCTAGGCCCAATCACTGTGCCCCATCTCGGAAGCCCTGATCCTGGTGCCACCTCCGAATGCCCAGACTCGCGGGCCAACCCTGGAGGGGCAGGGCCAGACCATCCCCTATGCGGGGACCTCTTCTGCCCTCCTGTCCAGCCTGGGACATCCTGTGGGGGGGCGATGGAGAGGGAAAGAGGCTAGGAGTTGCCCCGCCCCCATTGCCAGAACACAGGCACCCATTGAGAGGCAGTTTCAGAGCTGCTTTGTCCCCAGCGGTGCCCACAGGCCTGGACCCTGCCAGCTGCACTGGCTCCCTAAGATGGCCCCTTCCCCCTCAAGTGGCCAGCGCTGACATGCACCAGCCCATGGCCTCAGCAGCAGGGTGGGAGGCCTCTGGGCCATCTGGGACCCATCCAGTAAGACACTCTGCACAGTGAAAACCTTTTTCTTCACAGAGCGAGCCCAGGAAACCAAGGCAAGCACCGCACCCTGGGGTGGCCCTCTGGCAGGCTCCAATACCTTTCTGCACTAGCCAGAAGGGTATTGAGGAGGCAGCAGATAATTCAGGTGGAGACAGTGCTTTAGGGTGGGGGCAGTCAATCAATCCCCTTAGAGATTTATGCTGATTGCCAGGGACTATGCCCCAGGAACCGCAGATCAAGCCAGAGAGAACATCAAAAGCTACCTTAATCCCCAGCCGGTACTGCCTTGTACAAAGCACTTCCGCACTTGGACATCTACTTCACTGGAATTTTCCCACAGCTCCATGAGCTAAGCCAGGTTGGTAGGTGCTATCATCAATCCCGTTCTACAGATAGACTGAGATAGCAAGTTAAAGAACTTGCTCAAGGTAACACAGCCAGTAAATGGTAGTGGCAACAATAGGACCCAACTCTTCCAAACGAGGGTTGAGCCCCATCCCCAGCAGCACATGGTGCAGACAGTGAGCGTTCCTGGTGTTCTGGGATGAGGGACCCAGGCTTGGTCATGGAAGGCCCAGTAGAATCTAAATGGGGTAGGGAAGGGCAGCCAAAAGAAGAGCTGCCCCGTCCTGGGCCCCATGGGTGCTGGCACACCCACCCAGGAGAGCTGGACTACGGAGAGGAAGTTGCTGGTAGCCTGATGGGCTGGCAAGACTATGTTGCCACAGGACGCAGTCATAAATGTATAGCAGCAGAGGGGCAAGGAGACACACCTCTCAATCCACCACCCCCTACACAAGTGCGTCCATTGCCATCCGTCTCCGTCCTACACCAGGAGCTCCATGACTGCAGGGACCATGTGGCCGTGTTCACTGTTGTCACCCAGTCCTAGACATAGGTGCTCAGTCGTCCTGGTCGACCCTCAGATGAAGGGCTGTCTCTCCTGTTCGAGGCTGACTCTCCCGTGTGTACCCGTGCCCCATCTCATCTGTCCCTTCATTATTCTTCCTCTGGAGTGTCTTTAGCTTCTCCCTTCTCACCAGCTTCTCTTCCTTAGGAAAATGAAATTCCGTCTTTATTACTAAAAAAAAAAGAAACCAAAAAAGCCAAACCATGTGCTTCCTGAAACCCACCCTTCTCTAGCTACTTTTCTGCTTTTCTCCTTTTTCCTCCAATTAGTCCTCCTCAAAGTTTGTACCCCTGGTTGACACTTCCAGCTCACAATAAGACCCAGGTCTGACCAACACCATCAGTGATTCTCTAATTGCAAAAGTCTAGGAAAGCTTTGCAGTCCATGGGATGGGAGGTGATTAGACCTCTTCCTATCAGAGCAGACTGACTGAGCTAGGCCCCGGCATTCCTGCGGCCAGCCTCACCTCTCCAGCAGGCCCTGGAGCCTCCATCCACCCCACCATCTGGCCATGGAGGCTCCTGCCCTGCTTTTGTCTGGCTGGTGGTTTGAGTTGAGCCATTCTGAGATAAGGGAAACTCCCTTCCTTTCCTGATTCCTGCCTCTCTCGGACCAGAGGAAAGGAAGGGAGTTTCCAGAGAGTGCTCTCCTTAGCGGAGCCCTCCTTCTCCTCCCTGCCCAGCCTCTGGCGGCCCAAACTCCGCAGACAGGTAATTACATATTCCTTCCATCCACAGGACCCTGAGTTCTTTCCTCCGTCTCACTTAATCTGCCACACCCTCTCTGGGGAGCCTTGGACACGCTGATTTTCCTTGCAGTCGCAGCTGGGGAGAGCAAGGCCCTGGAGCACGTAGACCTTGGCCAAGGGCTCACAGCTTAGTTGGGGACTAAAGGACCCCAGGTCTCCTGGCTCCCACTGCCCCAGAATAAACAAAGGTCTCTCCTAAATCAGAACATTTTTCCTGGTGTCTAGCTTTAATCTTTCTTATAAATGAAAGGCTGTGTCCCCTGGGTCTGTTCTTTCGGTGGGAGGGACCTGTGGGTGGAAGGTGGTGAAGGACAGTGGGATTGGACCCGCTGCTGCCCAGCCACTGGTAAGAGGGAGCACTCTTCCCCGGAGGGATTTCTACCAATGCTTTTGTAGGATTGCCTCTCCCAGAATGCCAGGCTTCTGCCTATACGTGGAGTGCCCAGAACAGGCTGAGCCTCAGGAAAGAATGGGCGTAGCCAGGCAGGCTTGGATGGCGTCCACAAGTAGCCCCCTGCTCAGGCGTACCCTGAGCTGCGGGAGCGGCGGCAGGCCCGGGAAGCCAGGGCCTGGCCTCAGGAGCGCAGACGAGCCAGGGGGAGATGGGGAGGGCCAGGTTATCTTTAAATGGCACCTTACTCAGCCTGCGCTCTGCCAGCTGGGCAGGGTGGGGGCAGACAAGTGTTATTTTGGGATCCGAGGGTCAGGGAGGAGGCAGGCTCTGTTTATAGCTCTCCCGTCTGTCCCTACTCCCTCTCTTAGGAAGAGTTGGGGCCATGGACCTCTCCAGCTGACCCTTTCCAACCCAGGGTCTCTGCTTTCAGCCTAGCTCTGTTAACCAACTGCACGGATGGGAGTGTTCAATCTGCAGAGGGTATTTCTTGGCAAGACCAGCTCTGCGAGGGCAGGTTTAGGTAGTGAGAATTGCATATGACTTGGGATTAGACTAATAATAGCTAACATTAATGCTTACTATGAGGCAACATTAAGAAGTGCTTTGTATGATATCGACTTCATTTAATTCTCATCATTACTCCATGAAACAGACACTAATATTATACCTGTTTTGTGGATTAGGAAGTGGAGATATAGATAATTTAGGTAGCTTGCCCAAAGTCACCCAGTGGGCAAGTGGCAGAGCCAGGGTTCAAACCCAGACAGTTTGGCTCCAGAGCCCACTCTCTGAACCACTAAGTAGATGTGAGTCCTGCTCTGCCACTTACTGGCTCTATAATCTTAAATAAACGACCTAACCCTTCTTGTCTTGGTTTTGCATTTGGAAACGAACTATGGCTCAGTTCGGCCCACTAGAATCCCCCAGTCAGAGCTGGCAGCGGTGCTCCTGTCCATTCTCTCCCTGTTCCACGGGTAGGGAACTTAAGGTCACACAATATAGCACAGGCCGTGGTTTCTGGGCTCTTGCTAGTAGCTTCGCTGCGTCAGGGATGAGGCCAGGGAGCTGGTGAGGGATATGAGATCAGGTATGAATTTGAGATCACAAAATCAGGTGTGGAAGAAATCCATTTATTTTCTTTTAATCAAAATAGATGAGAATGAGCCTCTAACCCGCTACCTGGCTTGTTGTTATGGTTTGCTCCACCTTCCAGGATCTCTGAAAGGTCCTGGGGTCCCACACAGTGCAAAACATTGGGGCGGGCCCTCTAGGCCTTGGTCCACACAAGTTCTGCCGAAACGTTTATAAGCCTGAAAATTCAGCAGTGTTGGTGTGTGTGCCCCAAGCACAGGGACCTTTCCAGGGAGCCTTGGTGACCAGGGTCCAGCATCCCCAGGGACTCCATGCAACCTTTTCTTCAGGAAGTTTTCTCATGTCCAGGTTCTCTGCCTGGATCAGGCAGAGTCCTCACTACCCATAGATAGGCCCCATGGACTTCTTTGTCCCCTACTTGTCTTTTGGGATGACCCCCCTTTCTCTTCCCCTCTTCCTTTAGGATCTTGGGCCTAATCTCGGTCCACTAGAGCTTTCCCCACAGGGTACAGAAGCACGGCCATCCCAAGCAGTTTTGCTTTCCACCCTGCAAAAGTGACTAAGGAAGGAAATGCAGACTTTGGGTTTGTTCTTGCACTACGTGGAGGGAAAAAATCTAGTGAAAGCCAACTAGTACACAAAAAATTTATAATGTCCTGCAGATAACCACGGAAAACTGTTTGGCAGGTAGAAGGCAAGTGCCAGGGCTACCACCTGTTTCTCTCCTGTCCCCTAGGCAGGGCTGCTGCGCTACAGTCCCTTCCTCAGAGCTGTCCTCGCAAGCGCTCGCCGAGACCCTAATTTAGCAGCAGCGTCTGTGAAACCGAATTGAGTCACAGTTTAACCCAGGGAGTCAGGGAGACTGAGCCACACATGGCTCCCGCGAAGGTGGGGGTACAGGATGAGAAACTTTCTACCATTTCAGGTGCTTCCATTAAGTCATCTTTAATTCAAACTGCAATCTTGTGAGGTAGATGCTAGTTTCCCATTTTACAGATGAGGAACCGAGGCTGGGAGGGAACGTCACTTACCCCAGCCCCTCATGTTCCAGCTACGTAGTCATGCTGGCTCAGAACGACACAAGGCCTCCTGGTCAGGTCAGTGCTTCCTCATTGTTTTTCTTCCTGCAGCACATTTGCTACAAAATCACGTATTCCACACAGGGATAACAAACCTACTGTAATTTGCAATTTTAAGAAACCAGCAATAACGCCACCTTTTTCACACCTACTCAAAAGAAGTAAAAAAAGTGGAATGTGAGGGTCCTCACGAGATGGCTAATGTTGGCTTGTACCATCTGTCAGAGAAAGGTAAATAATTCACGAATTTTGGAATTTTATTAACAATTACTTCTGGCTGCTCTGTTACTGGAATCCTGGCAAAGCATGGTTAAGACCTAGTCTAGACCCCCGTGCGAATGGGGGATTTTCTTTTTTTTTTTTTTTTTGAGACAGAGTCTCACTCTGTTGCCCCGGCTAGAGTGCCGTGGCGTCAGCCTAGCTCACAGCAACCTCAGACTCCTGGGCTCAAGTGATCCTTCTGCCTCAGCTTCCCGAGTAGCTGGGACTACAGGCACACGCCACCATGCCCGGCTAATTTTTTCTATATATATTTTTAGTTGTCCGATTAATTTCTTTCTATTTTTAGTAGAGACGGGGTCTCGCTCTTGCTCAGGCTGGTTTCGAACTCCTGAGCTCAAACAAT